>JBBPKT010000740.1:0-14296 GCA_038089395.1 Pulveroboletus frians
GCAGGCAAGAGCTAAAGCGCTCACTCAGGTGTAGAGCGGAGACACAAGAAAAGGAATAGGATGTTATAATCCAAGTAGGTCTAAGCTAGGGTACATGGGACCTACTTGGGGTTTATATACGAGGACCAGGAGGTGCTGAATAATCGTATAGAAACGAAAAGAACAAGAGAGAACGAATGGCTGACTGAGTGTTGAGTCAGCGAGCCAATGGCAGAAGTGCAGCAAAGAGTAATCAAAGAACATTCTAGAAGGTGGGAGAAGGAACAAGCGTGTGACAATGGGAACTACGAGCTTAGCATGGAAAGAGCTAGGCGAGGAGAGGTAAGTCCAAGGGTAAAGAAAGAAGTAAAGCCGCAAATCGTAACATATGCTTTCACTACGTATGCCTCCCGTCTCCACATGCTTCCCTCTTACCCGACGTACCTTACCATACGATCCTCCATTCCCCCGTCCGAACTCCGGACCAGACTTTAGTATATAAGTTCCCTGTACTCCGTTTCTGTATCTCAGTACGAATATCAAACCAGTCACCTCCTGTCTCTCGTCCGACTCTCTTCTCTCTTCTCCCTCTCCCTCTCTCCTACGAAATACGAGGACAGAGCCTAGGCAAGGGCGCAACACATAAGTCCTGCGCCAACGTCCTCCTAGGTACCCCCTTGCCGCTCCGAACTCCGTTCGTTCCTCCTTACGAACTTCGTATACTAATCTTCGGACCTCCAATCGGACTTGAGTCTGGAGGAACCGGACTTGACAGTGTGGGGTGATGTATGTAGGGTCGAGTATCCTCGTCCCAAGGGGTCCTGTGGAGGGTTAGTACTGGGGACAGATAACTACGACCGACCTCAGTGCATGAGAGCAAGAAGAGATGGTTCTAGACAATGTTCTGGGCAGGAAATGAAGAATCTGGTTAACAATAAGGACTGGGTGTGCATGGATGTGGCTGGGACCAGATCAAGGGCAATAGGAGTCAGAGGTGCAAGAACTTGATGAAGGTGCAAGAACTTGACGAAGATGAAGGGAAATGACGAAGCTGAAGGAAACTGATGATGATGGAAATGAAACAGATGATGATAGGGAAAATTGACGATGATGCAAGGAAAACCTGACCAAGGACAAGGGTCAGACATGAACAAGGGGTCAAGGATGAGGACTCAGAAACTGACAATAATGAAGGAAACGATGCTGAGAACGATCATGACGATGAGGAGGGGGGATTTGGACAATGGGAGGTGACCAGTGGGTGCAAGATTGATGAGATTCAAGATCTCAATATAACACATTTATAGTCTAGGCATTTCCCTGGACTTCATATCTATGACAACGACTGAGGCCCTATGAAAGGACACTTGAATCTAAGTAGCAGACAGCAAGAAACACAAAATATTATAGTCAAATGTTAAACAAGACTAAATGTATGATGGAACTGACAGATGATATAGATAAGTAGACGATCTGGTGGACAGGACTGGACTGGATGAAACAGATACATATAAACCAGCACCAGATAGATGGCATGGATAATCGGATAAACAAAATATGAAACAAACTGACCTCGAGATGGTATGGATGGACATGAGACATGGATGGGACACTTGATGGACACCTGGATAAGCTGGAAAAGGAGACCTACAACCGTAGGAGGCCATAGGCTCCTACAGCGTGTTGCCAGTGGTATCAGTAACTGGGGGGACAAATTGGAAAATTTATTTGCATTTGACATCAAACCAGATGAGCACATGTACAAACAGATAAATACTGATAAATATATAAGGTATCATAGGTAATCATAGCCAATTTTCACTGGGGCTCAGTGCTTATTTGCAGTTTTCACAAATGGCTGGTTGCAATTCAAGAAATCAGTAGGAAAGTGGCAGGGGATCTGCCAGACTCTCAACTCCCCCTCTACAGGCTATTGCCCCCAAGCCCTCTGGCAAAGTCAGCATGAGAGACAAAGGAAAAAGTAAGGCCCAAGGAGTGTCCAGAGGTGTGCCAGCTGTATCTCCCAAGGCTTCTGTTTCAAGGCCCCTAAACATTGTCTGGGATGAGTCCTGTGTTTAAGAGCATGTTACATGGCTTGTCAGTTATCCAGCTGACAGGTATGTCTTATAATACAGTCATAATCAAGCAGGCCCTGTTGAGCAGGCATACTTCTAGCTACAGAGGTTAAGCTAGTAGGACTTACATAAGCACAGGTGATTGGTTGATATGTTCACACAAGGTTGTGATAGTAGATCAAGCACTTCAGGTAGCACTTTTTGGGAGCAATGGTAGTCTCAGAGACTAATTTTCTTTGTATATAGTAATATATTTCTTAGATGACATATCTTATAGGTCTTGAAACCACAAAAATGAAATGGGCCTCATTTCCACCTTATTGGGGCCTCCTTATGGCCACTGCTTGTCAAGTCTGGGTCCTCTGGACTCAAGTCTGATTGGAGGTCCAAAGGTTAGTGCATGAAGTTTGTTGGGAGACAAATGGAGGTCAGAGTGGCAAGAAGTTACCTAGGAGGACTTTGGTGCAGGATGTATGTGTCACACCCTTACTGAGGTTTGGTCCTCATATTTCATAGGAAGGAGAGAGAGAGAGAAAGGAGACTAACTTAGGTTGGACAAGAGAAGGGAGGTGACTAATTTAATATTTGTACCAGAGTACAAAATGGAGTATCAGAGGTTTACAAGGGGTAACATACATAGTGGGAGTCATATGGTGTGGCAAAGGGTCTAAGGTAGTAATGAAAGGTTGAGGAAGGACAAGAGGAATATTAAATATAGTAAGTATGGAAGTCCAAGAGAAAATAACGAAGTCTGGGCATGGAGATATGAAGTCTGGGATGTGGAGGTTCAGAAACAGAGTAAGAGGTTCAGAGAATGGAATTTGGAATAGATATGACACTGCTGTACTCCCTGTTTTTCACATATAATAATGGGTATCCCCACTTAGCATTCAGGCCTCTTCCAGCCATTGTATGTAGTTCTCAATTTCAATGTTGCTCTGTTATGCTTGATTCCAAAGGGTCAAGTGTGAACTTGGCAAAAGGTCCTAGTCCTTGAGACAAGGAGGTATCTTGCAAATGGCAAGGTCAAGAGTTCATCCTAGTAACAGTGTAAAACAGTGATTAGGTGTGGGGGTGTATGTGAGTGGGCAAGTTATACTTGTCCCAAGGGATTCTCTGTAGGGGAGTCAGTGAGTGAGGGTTAGCTATGACTAACCTCAGTGAGCAAGAATGAAGAGAACATGATTCAAACAACTATGCATTATGAAAATGAATAATCTGGTCAAGGATGAGGGCTGGATACTAACAGTGGGTCAAGGACGAGGACCCAGAATGATGACTATGATGACTTGAACGATGAAAATTACAATGGTGACAATGGAGGAGATGATTCCTGATAAGGATGGTAACCAACTGCATGCAAGATTGATGAGATTTATAATCCTGATATAGGAGGTCAAATCCTCCTATGGTTGCAGACCTCCTCTTGTCATCCGTTTCAAGAGTTCATTCAAGCATCCATAGCATCCATTGTCTATCCAGGTAGTTCTTCTTTGTATTCTATGTACTTTTTCATTCGTCCAGACTAGTTTGTATGATCTGGCCATTTGTTCCAGGTCCAGATTGTGTCAATCCAGTACCAGATTCATTTCATCTGGACTGGATCCTTTTAGTTTACATACCCGCTGGGTGCCATTTGGACCCAGATTAGTTACACTGAGCAACAAAAGCATTGCAATGTTTGATACATTTGCATTGTGCATGATATACAAAGCTAGGGTGTGGGAATATTGCTTAGCATTAGTGAGACGAAATATAGTAGGCACTCTTGGCTTGCTATTGATTTTGGGTCATGTGATTTGGTTTAGAGAGTGTGGAGATATGGCCATTTTAAGTTAGTTATGTTATTGCAATAGTTTCATTGCTAATATCAAGAATATCATAAACTAGTATGAAGTATGGCCTCCTTTGGCCTCAATCACCTCCTGAACCCTTCTGGGCATGCTTTCAATCAACCTTTGACACTCTGCAACCTCTATCTTCTCCCACTCCACTTGAACACTCTCCCAAAGTTCAGTTATCTCCTTTGCTAACTCTGGATACTTTGCCAGCCTTCTTTTAAGAAGAAACCACAGATGCTCTATGGGATTAAGGTCTGGAGACTGAGCTGGCCATATCATCACCTCAAACCCATGCTCAGAAAACCACTCCTTGGCCCTTTTGCTGGTGTGCTTGGGGTCATTATCCTGTTGAAAGATAATCTCATCTGGAGTTTTGCCATAATGCTCCAGGGTTTTCTGGAGTTCATCCTCCATAAAGGTTAGTGTCCATCCTACCATCAATCTTGCAAGCCATCCCAACCCCTTTCCATGTCATACAACCCCATATCATCAGAGAACCTTCTCCAAACTTCACTGTTTCTTGTACCAGCCTATCACTTAGACCCTCTCCTGCCTTTTTCCATGCCCACCTCTTCCCATCTGACCCAATGCAATTGATCTTGGTCTCATCTGACCATATAACCTGCTTCCAATCCTCCACAGTCCAGTGCTAATAACTCTCTGCAAAATCCAACCTAGCTCTCTTATGAGAAGTAAGACAAGGGCATTTCTTCTTCACCACAGCCTTCATGCCTGCTTTCTTCAAGTGGCAATGAATAGTCTGGGAGGAGATGGAATGGTTCTTGATATCCTGAAGAGTCTTGGTGACCTGGACTGCATTTTCAGCCTTTCCAGTTCCAATAAGACAAATAGCATGGTGCATATCAGCAGGTGTGATAAGGGTAGGATGACCACCAGGGGATTTGGCCAGGTTTGCACAAAGTTTAGAGTGAATTCTACTAATAGTAGAGTGGTGGACACCAGTAGAATCAGAAATTTGGTGAGTGGATTGACCCAAATCCAAGAAAGAGATAATTTGATTGGTTTGAGCAGCAAAGAGAGATTTCATGGTGGTGGTAGTGGATCAAGAGTGGTATTTTGGTTTATTTGTATTGTGTTGAACATATTATAGGTCACATGACCCATTACTTATGTTAGCACATATGAAAATATATCAATTTTGAATACTACTAGATCAGCAACAAAACTGTTGCAATGACATAACCAACTCAAAATGGCCATATCTCCACCCTCTCTAAACCAAATCACATGACCCAAAAATCAATAGCAAGCCAAGAGTGCCTACTATATTTCGTCTCACTAATGATAAGTGATATTCCCATGCCCTAGCTTTGTATATCATACACAATGCAAATGTATCAAACATTGCAACACTGGAGCAAAGCTAGTGGCTATGTACTATAAGTGAGAAATGGAATGTAACACTGAGAACAAGGAACACTAAATACAGAGTATCTGGAGTGCCAGAGATGCTAACTCATCAAGAACACACCAGAGGTCACAGAAAAGGAAGATGGAGTTGGATCCAGAGTTGAGTCTGGAATTCTGGATTGACGGATATGACATAGAAACCCAAAAGGATATATTCTATTTGATAAGGAAATGGAGTTGATTAGAGAAATATTAGAGGAGCAGAACATTGGTTTTAATAATACATATTATATTCTATCATGTAACTTATGCATGATCTGGTTATACTTACAATTGCTGACATGCAGCTAGGGCAAATAGCAAGTGTACTCCAAGACTGTCTAAAGAAGATATGGGCAACATGTACACAAGTTCTGATGAAGATGACAATTTGGTGTACAAGTGTGCTGGTATTTGATTCACAGAGATAATCAGATCAATGAGCTAATAATAGCTTTAGGATAGTACATCCTGGTTTTTTATTATGGCTGTATATTTAGTCAATTTATCAGATTTCTTTTTTGCTCTCCATAGTCTCCACAGATTTTACAATTGCTATCCCTTCAAGTATGGTTAGAGGAAGACAAGCTCATGGTCATTACCAATTCTTTCCCTACCCTATACCAGAGACTATCATTGGTGGAACCAACAAAGCCCTCCAGAATCTGCAGTTTCATACTGAACTCCCACCTGTCATGATACCAAGCACTAGCAGAGTACAACAGATGCTTTCTGGGATCAAGAAGCTCATATATAAAACTGAGGATATATCACTCACACATGAATCAGAAGCAATTGGTAAAGATATTTCAGGATTGGCCAGATTGTTTTATATTCAGCCCAATCTCACTGTGCTACCTATCAGCACTTCTGACCTATTGACTTCAGAAATGCACATTGACTAGATGGAATTCTTAAGTGAATAGATTGACACTGTTTCTTCAGTGCATGGGTTTGGATTTGACAGTTCACTTTCATTAGCCCATCTAGGAGGACAGCTACTTCAGCATGCTGCTAAAGCAGTGCAAGTTCAATTCCCTGATTTGGATTCCTTGGGTTGGCACATCAGGCTATCTGAACCCTTCATGGAGGCAAAACAAGTAGATGGTCTTATAAGTAAAGGAATACAAGATAGGTATGCAATTCAAGTTATGTATGATTGAAAATTATAAACTATGTTTCTAGAGCATTCACACATGCTGCCCAATAAATTCACAAAGACAAATACATATCTAACTTCTTGCCTTGCCCAGTTTCCCTTCCATCACAGATCAAACAACAACTTCTGCTCCCATTACAAATAATCCTGTTTCAACACTGGAACTGGCTATGACTACAATTGCACAATACTATATTAACATTAATAGATCAATGAGAATAGCTTTACTGTTGGTAGCAAAGTATAATCTATGCAAGCAAATATTTATTAAAATGATAGTTCTCTCCACTGCCACTAAGTGAAAGGAAATGATATAAAAGGTGACATAACATGCCAGGGAGCATGTCCTTGGACATATTTGTAAGTTCTTCTTTTTATTTTTGTTCCTTATTATGTATATCAAGCAAAAATACTATTAAAAGAGCTGAAACTATCATCTTGGCTGATAAAATATATGACATTGATTCAACAAACATTCTGGAACTTGGCTGCTCATTTCATTGACATGCATTTCAACACTCAACATATGATCCAGCACAGTGATAATCAGGCAGTCATGTAACAAGCAATTATCTGTGACTTACTTGAGTTGAAAACTATGAATTTTTACATACTCACATGATAGAAACTTTGATGTATGTTTTTGGTGACAACATTAGCATGATGGAAATGAAATCACTACAATTTTTTTTGGCTATCTGTGCATTGCTGATATCATTACTGACATTATCTGGAGGATGTACACTAGCAGCAACCTGGTTAAGGCCAAATCTGTCTCACTCATTATGGCAATTATGTACTGTGATCAGGCATCTATGATTCAGTGCCACTTCAACTGGAGTGGTTCATGTCTGCCTATGAAGAAGTGAGTCAGTTTATTGATAATGTTTTCTATGATCTGTGATATCAGAATACAATCATGACAATGACACAATATAATAACATACTCATTCCTGCTAGATAAGAGAAGGAGGCCATCAGTAGTAATGATAACACAGCTTGTTCAGCCTCTTTCATGAGATCAAAATTTGGAAGACATGATAAAGTGATTAACAAGCAGTGGATGGCCATCTTTTACACTATGTTTGAGTTGGCAGAAATAACATTACATTCATAACTGTATGTGAATCAGAAAGTCACAGAATTGGATTTTAAATATTACTAGGTGACATAAGTGAATTTACCAGGAAATAGGCACTTATATATATCTAATATGCCTTGCATTTCTCTATGTTCATGTTTAGAGGCTCTTTGAAGGTGCTTTATATGGAGCTGTTTTTTAGTTCACTAATAGAACCTGAACCCTATCATAAAAAAGATATAGAATCAAGTGTGGAATGAAGCCTTATATCAAGTATGGGACAAAGTTATATCAAGTGCAGAACAGAGCCTCATATAAAGTGTGGAAGGGAGCCTCATATTAAGTGTGAAACAGAGTCTCATATTAAGTGCAGAAAAGAGCCTCAACTGGCATTCCATGGGTGAGAGATATGTAATCACCTTCTATTTTTGGATACCACTCTTGGAATTACTGCTGGCTATAAGTATGTCTTTAATAACCTGTGTGTCCACCTTTTGAAAGAGGGGGAAAATATTGGACAATATGTCCTTTGACTCCATGAAACTATTTCTCCAGGTAACAAGTCAGTTATTCCCACTTTTCTAAGGAGCTGACTTGTAATTTCACTGTATCAAGGTCCAACAGCCACCTTTGGTGGTATAGGTGTGCCGGAAGATACAGCAAGTGATTCAGATGGTAAGCTGGTTCACTACACCTTGTCATGAGTTAATAACTTTCTCAAATCTAACAGATAAGTCAGCATGCATCTTTTCATCATGCAATACTCTTCCATCTATCATACTCAATGGAGGGTAAGTATTTTATTATATAATGTGTCATATAATCACAAAACAGCTACATATATTACTACATTACTTGACCAAATCTACAAAATGCTCATGTCTTTTCATATAAGTCTAAGTAAGGACATTGAAGAAGTGAAGAATAACATTGAAGGGATGAAAAATGAAGTTAAGGAGGTGAAGAAAAAATCAGGAACTTGGACCTCAGTGTGTGGGAGGTTAAGGGTGATATGAGGTCACTTAAAATATCACTTACTTCATGATAGCAAAAGTTCTTGAGACAAAAAATAACATAAATTGTTGTGACTCTGGGTTTGTCTCCTTCTCTTGTAATACTGATCTTTGAACATGTACTCACACCATTTTCTGTTTTGTGGATGTGTCTATTACTATATAGGGACTGACAGGAGTAGTCTACAAATAGTGTATTATTCAGATTTTTGACACATTACATGGCACCCAGAACTGCCATGAACACCATCTCCCAATAATATACTAAGGAAATTGAGTACCTCAATGCCACTTGTTGTTTCCAGTCCCAAATCAGAAAAGTCACTTACAGAATATGACCACTTCATCCCACATGGACCACTCTTGGTTGAGCAGCTTGAGCCAGTCCTAATACATTGTTGAAAATGCAGAAGCAAATCTATGGGCAGCCACATGTCTGAAGCAATATATTTGCCCTGACTCATTAAATAATCTTTCCAATGCTCTCAAAAAAGTGGTCAGCATGGATCTGCAAGATCCATTCTCTGAAGCAGATGTGATATATGTAAGTACACAAGAGTTTCTTCATTCTAATATATGCCAGTCCTGTCATTCTTTAGTGTTGGATACTTTTATAGCTATGAAATAATGCATCTAACACATGTAGTGCTTTCCATTGGTTCTATTGGTAACAAAGGGTTACTCATAAATGATGATAGGCCAAAATTCTTTTACACTTTGTGTTGCATGCTCATCATGCCAAGGTACCAATCAAAGTCATGTGAGTACATCTCATATATATTTGTCCAGTTAATGATTTAACCAAAGACATACTTTATAGGGAACATCAGAAATAAAAGCCTACTTAGCCTTATGCTAATTGTGATTTTCCATTTGGGGTATAACAAAATTTCCCACAACAAATGAAAATGACAGTTCTAAAGGTGGAAAAATATGTGGACAAATATGGATTTTATTACTTTGGAAGGGAGAAACAAGTTAAGCTGGCCAAGATCAAGAATGAGAATTCTATATTTTGGCCATGGGCATAGGCCAGTTCCTATAGCAACTTCCTTCTGTTCTTTAGTTAAAGGTGATAATCAGTTATTGAATTCACCTCAGCCAAACTATTTCTTTTTCCAGTGAAGATGGGACTCTCTATTCTCTTCTTGTATAATTATTATCACATTTAGCTAATGGTGTTTTATGTTATGAACCACCTTCAAACCCCTTTCCTTTTACTTATCTCATCCATCACATGACTGGTCATGTGACTGAGCCTAGACCATCACATCACATCTCATGGCCAACACACCTCTTTAATCTCTGTCACCCTTATTTCTTTATCACAGAACTCTCTCACAAGTGTGTATACTAGCCTTACCATGTATAGTAGTTTATCCCATGGACTCTATGGTCTATGTGCACTCCACAGTACTATATAAACCCAGGTGATTCAGTTGGCATCCCCAGTTTTGACCACCTGTTATCCTTGGTTAATAACCTTGGGTGATTGAGTGAGCTTGAGCTTGTCCTTTCATCTTCTCCTTGCCAGGCTTGTAGAAGCCTGTAAGGCCAAGGCCAGTGGTGCAGCATCTTAATGTTCATAATATTTTATCTGTGGATGAAGTTTCCAGAACATTAAACTGCCTGTCAAACATTCTGGGTAACTTCTCAATATATAAGTGGATTGCAGAAAAACTGTTGGGTTTTAATTTTCACTTTAAAATTTCAATACAAGATATCTCAAGCTAGGTATACTTGCATTGCCTTGCAGTGTTGTTACATCTGGTTCAATCTGGTACTCCAGATCCAACTTCATACTCTGTTTCTGCAACCTACAGTGTGTTTTTGACAAGCTCATACACTAGCATTCTGGAATTCATACTTACATACATTGAGCAACAAAAATGCTACAATGACTGCAACATTTGTAATGTTTAATATATATATCTATATCTTATGAACTATTAATTCTAGGATTATAGTTCCAGGGAGTGATATGTAGCCCTTGATAAGGGCTTTCAGGGAATATATACATTGATTATGTAATTACTTCTGATTAAGGCAGTATTTAACATTTAGTCAAGTGAACTCATTATAACATTTTTGTTGCTGATAACCACAGTATTATAATTAATAAGATACATACCCTCCTTTGGCCTTGATAACCTCTTGAATCCTTCTAGGCATACTTTCAATCAAATCCTGACACTTCTTCACCTCAATATCATACCACTCTGCTTCCACTCTCTCCCAAAGTTCAAGAATTTCCTTAGAAGACTCTGGATAGTTAGCTAGTCTCCTCTTGAGATAATGTTCTATTGGATTGAGGTCAGGAGATTGAGGTAGCCACACCATGACCTCAAATCCATTGTTATAAAACCATTTCTTGGCCTCCCTGCTTGTGTGCTTGGGATCATCAATAAGACAATATCATCTGGAAGTTGCTTCTAATCCACCAGAGTTTGCTGAAGTCCATTCTGGAGTTTATTATCCAAAATCTGAACATAGAGGTCAGCATCCATCTTACCATCTATTCTGCAAGCCACCCCAACTTTTTTCCAAGTCATATATTCCCACATCATCAAGAATCCTCCTTCAAATTTTACAGTTCCCTCTACTAACCTATCATTTAGGCCCTCTCCTGCCTTTTTCCATGCCCACTTCTTGCCATCTGACCCAATGCAATTTATTTTGGTCTCATCTGACCATATAACTCACCTTCAGTCCCCTATAGTCCAGTCCTTTTGGCTTAAAGCAAAGTCCATTCTCTCTCTTCTATGATGTTAGGTTAGAAGAGAACATTTTTTCTTCACCACAGCCTTCATTCCAGCCTATTTCAGATGATAATTAATTTTTTGAGTGAAGATAGGCTGGTTCTTGATATTCTAAAAAGTTTTGGTAACCTGGATTACATTTCAGCTTTCCCAATACCAATAAGTCTAATAGCATGTCATATATTGGTGGGGGTAATGATAGATGGATGACCAGGAGAGGGTTTAGCCAGGTTTGGACAGAGTTTGGAGTAAATTCTACTAATGATAGAGTGGATTGATCTATTTCCAAGAAAATAATAATTTAATTGGTTTGATCAAAAGAAAAAGATTTCATAATAATAGTAGTGAAGAAAAAGTGATGTTATGGTTTGTTGAATCAACTATACATCATTTGACCAATTTATTACATAATAAACCATGAGAACATATCAAATTTCAATATTATCAGCTTAGCAACAAAAATGTTCTAATGAGTTCACTTGACTAAATGTTAAATACTGCCTTAACCAGAAGTAATTACATATGCATATGCAATGTATATATCCCCTGAAAGCCCTTATCAAGGGCTACATATCACTCCCTGGAACTATAATCCTAGCATTAATAGTTCATAAGATATATATATTAAACATTACAAATGTTACTTAGTGTATATTTCATTTCCCACTTATGTACATACATAGCCACTAGTCTTGGTTCAATTCAACCTCTGTTCCTATGCTCTGCTTAGGAGCACAGCTCCAAATTACTTGGTATCTGCCCTCTGGACAATCTGACTAATTCCTATATTCTACTCCAGTATATAGATTTCCATACTGTGTTATACATACCTTAGTTCAAATATTGACTTGAATTCTCTGATCCTTTAACCATTCTGACCCCCTTGAGTGTTCATACTTTTCTTTGACCTATTCTTAACATTTTTTACTTGCTCATTAAACTTCCCGATGAACTATCCGACTGGTTCTACCCTATCGTTTTGGGGGAACTTTCCCTTCCGAGAGATAAGCTACAGCACAAATACTCCGGGTTACGACCGCAACTAGTAAGTCGTAATCCAAAATGGTCAATGTACCGATTGAGAAGTGCTTGTTACAGAATATCTTCTCGTTTTTTCCTCTGGAGAGACACTTTGACTACCGGAATGAACAACACTGGCGCTCACTTACTGATGCCATCCAGCGTGTGCTCTTGAAAACCCCGGAGGATGGGAAGCAGCTGCGATGCAGCGATCTGATGTTAGATTTTTTCTGGATGGCATTTGTTGCGACTTATCCATCTTTCCCTGGTGGAGAATGGGATGAATGGGACACGCGCATCCCCATGGATGGGGCTTTCGTTACAACGTGGCTTGGAGATCCCGGATTGCAACGACTAAGAGAGTCCCCGCCAGAGGTAGCTCGCCAGTTTCTTTTCGACGAGCTCAAGGAAAGTGTTCAGCATTTCTTCTTGATATCAATCATGTAGTTATGATATGTACTGATGTCAATTGTCATTTGTTTGTGCTGTGTTACACTATCACTGAAGTGCGAAACATCTGTAACAACTGGCGGTGTTCCCCACCGCTGCAAGTGTTAAATCTCGGGTGTCAGCACATGCGTTTGATGGATATGGAGGTGATGTTTATGGTGTATACGGCACAGTATCACTATGACATTTCTGCCGTTTGTCAACCATACGTCTGCAGGAGACATCCTGCAGAGGCAAATCCCACAGCAATCTCAGGGGTTACGAGACGGTGCGCTGGTCGTACCGGTGACCTCAGACGAACCTCAGATACTCTATGTCAATAAAACATACGACCAGTGGCAATTGGCCAGTGACAAGCCAAGTGAATGTAGTTGACTCTATCGAGACGTGTTTGGCGCTGTGTACAGGATATACAAAGAATTTTCGGCATATGTCTCATAAATGCCTCGCAAGAATGGCCGTGTAGTCAAGGGATCTACGATGGTGTATTACCTGGTTGTCGCTCATTTACACTCATTGAACAGACCATCACTCCGCGACCTCACAAGACGAATTCACACGGGAAACTCGTACTATATGCGCTTCGACGGCCTCCAAAAAAAAAAAG
Organism: Pulveroboletus frians; assembly: GCA_038089395.1. Classification (NCBI taxonomy): domain Eukaryota; kingdom Fungi; phylum Basidiomycota; class Agaricomycetes; order Boletales; family Boletaceae; genus Pulveroboletus; species Pulveroboletus frians. The sequence goes on from JBBPKT010000740.1 coordinate 13,395, forward strand.
AAACAGCGATGCTGCTATATATCAAGTGACCAGGCCGGATCTACGCAATCTCGATCTCTCTTGCGCGTCACCGAGTTTCGACCCTCAAGCCTTCGAGAAGGCCATTCACACTGTCGACCTTCAAATACTGGAGCCAAGATTGGAGACCAAGAGACGTAGCTACCATTATTGGCAAATATCAGAAGCATATACCGACAAATCCGGGGTACGATCCAGCCACTGTTTCGGGTTCGATTGCGCTAAATAGGATGAGCTCGGCCGCCCGCTGGTGAATCGCATGTGCCAAGTGATGTTCCTGTGGCAAGTTTGCGGACAAGGACAATTGACTTCCCGAAGACCTTTCCCGTATGCCGATAATGGACGACGGTTTTTCGTCGGGTACACTCGACAACCAGTGAGTTTCAGGTTGCAGGTCTCTTCTCTTGTACACAAGCTGCTTATTCACGCAAAGGAAGCCAGCGAATGCGACCCGATGGTTGGCACTTGCCATTTTTGCAGCGTACTGTTTCACCGTATCCGAGGGTTCCAATCAAAATCCTATCATCCTGTGAACTTTGCAAAGCGTGCTGCTTATTGATGTAGCGATAGCCCCTTCAGGGCCAGGAGGCGGTGGCTTCCTACGCTGGAATATCTGTGTCCTTTTATCGCTTCCAAGCCACACATTCTGCTTTCCGTGAGGCCTTCGTTGCTCTATCGGTAGGCTTGTCAACTCATAATGGCATTGTAGATATCAACCGAGATAAATTCTCGCAATCAAGCTGCTAGGACCTCCGAGTTGTCGAGAATAGCGAGGCACATCGATGGATCCGAAGCTCCGGTCATCGTGGGATCTTGATGTCAACTGTCGGTAGGCCCCCCACCCACGTGAGACTCTTTGCAGACGCTATCGGACCTAATTAAGA
>JBBPKT010000741.1:0-14249 GCA_038089395.1 Pulveroboletus frians
CAAATTCACATTAGATCACTTACTTCCTAGTAATGGAAAAATAGCAGAAAAAATAATAATAAGTAGTATTTTCATTTAAATTCATATCAGATCACTTACATACTATTAATACAAAAACAGCAGAAAAAATAGTAATAAGCAGCATTTTCATTTAATTCTATATCAGATTACTTACTTGCTATTAACAGAAAAACAGCAGAAAAATATGTAATAAGCAATATTCTCATTTAAATTCACATTAGATCACTTACTTCCTATTAATGGAAAAATAGCAGGAAAAATAGTGATAAGTAGCATTCACATCTGAATCCATATTAGATCACTTACAAACTATTAATGAAAAAAATGATAATGAGCACTATTCTCATTTAAATATATATCAGATCACTTACAAGCTATCAATAGAAGAATAGCAGGAAAAATAGTAATGAGTAGCATTCTCATTTAAATTCATATCAGATCACTTACAAGCTATCATTAGGGAAATAGTAGAAAAAATGCTAATAAGCAGTATTCCCATTTGAATTTACACCAGATCACTTACTTCCTATCAATGGAGAAATAGCAAAAGGGATAATAATGAGCAATATTCTTATTTAGATTTATATCAGACCACTTACTTCCTATCAATGAAAGAATAGCAGAAAAAATGGTGATAAGCAACATTCGTATTTAAATCCATATTATACCACTTACTTGCTATTAATAGAAAAATAGCAGGAGAAATAGTAATAAGTAGCATTTTCATTTAAATTCATATCAAATCACTTACAAGCTATCAATGAAAAAATAGCAGAAAAAATGATAATAAGTAGTATTCTCATTTTAATCCACATTAGACTGCTTACTCGCTATTAATAGAAAAACAGCAGAAGAAATAGTGATGACTAGTGTTTTCATTTGAATTCATATTAGAACACTTACTTCCTATCAATGGAAAAATAGCAGGAAAAACAGTGATAAGCAACATTCTTATTTGAATTTATATCAGATCATTTACTTTCTATCAATGAAAGAAAAAATTATAATGAAAAATATTCTTATTTAAATTTGTATTAGATTTCTTACTCGCTATCAATAGAAGAATAGCAAGAAAAATAATGATAAGTAGCATTCTCATTTAAATCTATATCAGATTACTTACTCGCTATCAATGACAGAATAGCAGATAAGTAGCATTCTTATTTAAATCTATATTAGGCCACTTACTTTCTATCAATGAAAGAATAGCAGATAAGCAGCATTCTCATTTAAATGCACATTAGACCACCCACTTTCTATCAATGGAAGAATAGCAAATAAGCAGCATTCTTATTTAAATCCACATCAGATCACATACTTCCTATCAATGGAAGAATAGCAAATGAGCAGCATTCTCATTTAAATTCACATCAGATCACTTACAAGCTATTAGTGGAGAAATAGCAGGAAAAATGGTGATAAGTAGCATTCTTATTGAAATTCACATCAGACCACTTACAAACTATCAATGAAAGAATAGCAAATGAGCAGCATTCTCATTTAAATCCACATCAAACCACTTACTTCCTATTAATGGAAGAATAGCAAATAAGCAGCATTCTTATTTAAATCTATATCAGACCACTTACTTTCTATCAATGGAAAAATAGCAAATAAGCAGCATTCTTATTTAAATCCACATCAGACCACTTACTTCCTATCAATGAAAGAATAGCAAATAAGCAGCATTCTCATTTAAATCCATATCAGACCACTTACTTCCTATCAATGGAAGAATAGCAAATAAGTAGCATTTTCATTTAAATCCACATCAGATCACATACTTTCTATCAATGGAAGAATAGCAAATAAGCAGCATTCTCATTTAAATTCATATCAGACCACTTACTTTCTATCAATGGAAGAATAGCAAATAAGCAGTATTCTCATTTAAATCCACATCTCATCACTTACAAGCTATCAATGGAAGAATAGCAGGAAAAATAGTGATAAACAACATTCTCATTTAAATCCATATCAGATGACTTACTCGCTATCAATGGAAGAATAGCAGATAAGCAGCATTTCCATTTAAATCTACATCAGACCACTTACTTTCTATCAATGGAAAAATAGCAAATGAGTAGCATTGGCATTTAAATCCACATTAGACCACTCACTTCCTATCAATGGAAGAATAGCAAATAAGCAGCATTTTCATTTAAATCCACATCAGATCACTTACTTCCTATCAATGAAAGAATAGCAAATAAGCAACATTCTCATTTAAATCCACATCTCATCACTTACAAGCTATCAATGGAAGAATAGCATATAAGCAACATTCTTATTTAAACCTATATCAGATCACTTACTTTCTATCAATGAAAAAATAGCTAAGCAGCATTCTTATTTAAATCCACATCAGATCACTTACAAGCTATTAATGGGGGAATAGCAGAAAAAATGATGATGAGCAGCATTCTTATTTAAATTCATATCAGACCACTTACTTCCTATTAATGAAAGAATAGCAAATAAGCAGCATTCTTATTTAAATCCATATCAGACCACTTACTTTCTATCAATGGAAGAATAGCAGATGAGCAGTATTGTCATTAAATCCATATCAGATCACATACTTTCTATAAATGGAAGAATAGCAAATGAGCAGTGTTCTCATTTAAATCCACATCAGATCACATACTTTCTATCAATAGAAGAATAGCAAATAAATAGCATTCTCATTTAAATCCACAGCAGATCACTTACAAGCTATTAATGGGGGAATAGCAGGAAAAATGGTGATGAGCAGCACTCTTATTTAAATTCACATCAGACCACTTACAAACTTCAATGAAAGAATAGCAAATAAGCAGCATTCTTATTTAAATCCACATCAGACCACTTACTTCCTATCAATGGAAGAATAGCAAATAAGCAGCATTCTTATTTAAATTCACATCAGATCACATACTTTCTATCAATGAAAGAATAGCAAATGAGTGACATTCTCATTTAAATTCACATCAGATCACTTACTTCCTATCAATAGAAGAATAGCAAATGAGTAACATTCTTACTTAAATTCACGTTAGACCACTTACAAACTATCAATGGAAGAATAGCAAATAAGCAACATTGTCATTTAAATCCACATCAGACCACTTACTTTCTATCCATGGAAAAATAGCAGGTAAGTAACATTCTTATTTAAATTCACATCAGACCACTTACTTCCTATTAATGGAAAAATAGCAAATAAGCAGTATTCTCATTTAAATTCATATCAGATCACTTACTTTCTATCAATAAAAGAATAGCAAATGAGCAGCATTCTCATTTAAATTCACATCAGACCACTTACTTTCTATCAATGGAAAAATAGCAGATGAGCAATATTTTCATTTAAATTCACACCAGACCACTTACAAGCTGTCAATGGAAGAATAGCAGAAAAAATAGTAATGAGTAGTATTCTTATTTAAATTCATATCAGACCACTTACAAGCTATCAATGAAAAATAGTGATAAGTAGTATTTTTATTTAAATCCATATCAGATCACTTACTTTCTATCAAAGCATAGCAGGAAAAATGGTGATAAGCAACATTCTCATTTAAATCCACATCAGATAACTTACTTGCTATCAATAGAAGAATAGTAGGAAAAATAGTGATAAGCAACATTCTCATTTAAATCCATATCAGATGACTTACTTGCTATCAATGAAAGAATAGCAGGAAAAATGGTAATGAGTAGCATTCTAGTTTTAATCCATATCAAATCACTTACTTCCTATAAATGGGAGAATAGCAGGAAAAATAGTGATAAGTAATATTCTCATCTAAATCCATATCAGACCACTTACTTCCTATCAATGAAAAATAGCAGAAAAAATGGTGATGAGCACTATTTCCATTTAAATATTCATCAGGTCACTTACAATCTATTAATTGAAGAATAGCAGAGAGGTTGGTAATGAGCAGCATTCTCATTCAAATTCACATCAGACCACTTACTTTCTATCAATTCAAGGAACAGCAGGAGGAATAGTGATAAGCAGCACTCTCATTTAAATTCATATCAGACAACTTACTTGCTATTAATGGTAAAACAGCAGAAGGGATAATGATAAGTAGCATTTTCATTTCAATCCACACTAGACACCTTACTTCCTATCAATGGAAAAACAGCAGGATAAATAGTGATAAGTAGTGTTTTCATTTAAATTCACATTAGATCACTTACTTTCTATCAATGAAAAAACAGCAGAAAAATGGTAATAAGTAGCATTTTCATTTAAATTCACATTAGATCACTTACTCGCTATCAGCCAAAAAAAAGATAATGAGCAGCATTCTCATTTGAATCCATATCAGATCACTTACTCACTATTAATGGAAAAACAGCAGGAGAGACAGTGATGAGTATTATTCTTATCTAAATTCACATCAGATCACTTACTTGCTATCAATGGAAAAACAGTGGGAGAGATGGTGATAAGTAGCATTCTTATTTTAATCCACATCAGACCACTTACAAACTATTAATGAAATAACAGTAGATAAGTAATATTCTCATTTAAACTCACATTAGACCACTTACAAACTATTAATGGAAGAATAGCAGAAGAGATAGTGATAAGCACCATTTTCATTTGAATTCACATCAGATCACTTACAAGCTATCAATAAAAAAACAGTAGGAAAAATGGTAATGAGTAGCATTCTCATTTAAACCAATATCAGACCATGTACTCGCTATCAATAGCATGAAAAATGATAATGAGCAGCATTTTCATTTAAATTCAAATCAGACCACTTACTTCCTATCAATAGAAGAACAGCAGGAAGAACAATGATGAGTGACATTTCCACTTAAATTTATACCAGATTACTTACAAACTATCAATGGAAAAATGGCAGGAGAAATTATGATAAGTAATATTTTTATTGAAATCCACATTAAACTACTTACTTCCTATTAATGGCAAAATGGCAGAAAAAATGATAATTCACAATATCCTTAATGTTTATACTGGTGTACTTACTAGCTAGTAATAAAATGCATATATCAGACCTATAATCAACTTTATGTTTCACATTATATATATTATCACTTACAAACTAATGTGTTTGAGAGAAATATATATATATCAATTAATATTCCACTCACTTCCTAATAATTTCAGGTAAATTCCTTCCTTTAGTTTTTAGACATGATTATATTACTTACTCCCTAGAAAATGTACAAATATCTGTTAGCCAAATTCACTCATGTTATTGTAGATCAGATCACTTACTGCCTGCAATGGTAAACATAGCATTAGTAATACATACATATTCAATGTCTATGCTTCTTAATACATGACTTACACCCTTTGAATTTAAATGCCCACCAAACATTCATTAATCCCACTTTTCCTAGTCATTTCTCATTTCACTCACCTGCTATTAATAAAACCAAGTGAGAGCCTAGACTAAATTCTCTTGTTTTGATTTATCACTTACATTCTATTCATATCATGAAATATAATATATGAGTTCATTAGCCTTTGTTGTCACATATATGTATAACATACTTTCTTTATAAACAGGATAAAAAATCAGTCTGCTAGCCCTTTTTCATTTTTATGTCAAAATAAATTACCTGGCCATCCATCAATGTCATTTAACCATTTTATTATATTAATTGCTTGAATCCTACCTGTGTGTGTGGAAACCAACTTGCCAATCCATCAACCAGACTATAATTGTCTTTGGCCCACTCTATATGATCAACAAAGGGCACCAACACACTATATGACATTAGTATACATATTTGACATATCTGATTGTTGTTTTACTTACTGTCTGACTGCATACTCAATACATAGCCAAATGTTCTTTTCCTGTGCTGTAATTAACAACTTTTGCAATGATCCATCATTCAGTGCAGCTGCAGTCTGTTCCAACAATATTTTACATCCACTGTCAGATGTGTCCATGCCTGATAATATAATCAGTAAAACACAATAGAGTAGAGAATATCCAGATAAACCTTCCAGTTTTACAAATGCCTTTGGTGGAAATTTCATGGCACAAAGATCCTGCCATATATTTCTCCTGTCAAAAATCTCTTCAGCATACTTCCTCTGCCTTGCTAGTTGATCTTCTAAAGGGAATTCCAGGTCTTTAAACTGGAATGACTGTGCTACAAGTGCATCCCATTTGGTGAACAGCATTATAACTGGCACTATGTATCCAAACAGGTGAGCTCAGAAAGCATCATAGAAAATAGTCCATCACCATTTCCAGTATCACATTCACTAAAGAATCTCTCCTCTGCAGCAGTCACAAGACGATGGTGTTGATCCATTGAAATACAGTACCTGCCTACATTAACCTCTGAACCTAGTTCAATATACTCACTCACCATATTGCATGGATCTGCTTTCTTAGGATAGTGGTAGTTGCACACTCTGTAATAAAGCTCCTCAATGTCTCAAACTCATCCTCACAGCCAGCCTCAAAACCAGGAGAGTCATGAAAGACAAATTTCTGGTTGCTTTTGAAGACCATCTCTTGTCGGATATCATGCAGTCCACGCTGCAAAAGATGAGATGACTTGCAAAGACACCTAGTCAACATAGCTCCAAGCTCACCTCCCTGATGCCCTTGATGACAAAATCGACCTGATCACACATCAACAAGCCACCACATGTCAGCTCACTCAATCATACCTTTTCTCCTTGATCACCATAGATCTCTGGATTCTCCGTCGAGTTGCAGATCCTCTGCAGGATGGTCGTCTTGCCAGCATTCGCTCTGCCGATCACAAGAATCCTAAATCGTCCAAACTTCGCCATAAGGTCCGGGTCAACATCCTCCATGAAGCGGGAAAGGTCCAGAGCTTCTGTCTGCATGCCAGCAGCACGAGGGTCATCGGATTGTTGCTCGAGAGAGAGGGGACCCGCATCCTGTTCAGCCTGCAAATCCAAACCCGCATTCTCTATCTCGACAAAAAGAGACCAGATGGATAGGTTTTCGATCGGCACGTTGTTCGAGTCCCCAGAGGATGCGCTGGGTGCATCACTGGATTGTTGCTCGACAGAGACGGGGGCGTCAGCCTGTTCGACCTGTAAATCCAAACCTGTGTTTCCTGTGTCGATAGGGAGAGACCTGGTTGATCTATTCTTGATTAGCATCCTGTCCAAGTTCCCGGGGGATGATGGCTGACATGCTAGGTTCCTCGGGATGCTGGGCAAGCTGTGGAGATGAGGCCCTATGACCGATGCGGGATCGGATGCCTCCGAATTGATTTTTGAAGAAAGCCTTCATTTCTGGAACGGTTAAGAAAGCTGGAAGGTGAATGGTGTTCGATCGATAACTGAGGAGATGGTCGTTTCGAACAGAGTTACAGCTGACCGCGCTGACCAGGGAAATTCCCGCGCCAGAGTTTCCTAATCGAGTACAAACGGACCCTGTTCTCGATAGGCTATACCCGCGAACGAGAGTCGTGTTCACCATTTGCATCGTGGTGCGACACGATTTTCCCCAGCATACAGGAATGGGGGATAGGTCTGTATTTTCATCCAGAATCTGAGCCGTCGTGAATGGTGTAAAGAGCCAGACGAACGGGGGTTCTCGGATGCTCACTCAAACGACATCGATTATCAGCAGAAAAAAGAAAAAGTATTACTAAAACATGCAACACAGAAAAAACGACGCGAGAGGATTTCAGGAGGAAAGAAAAGACATCACTCGGACTCGGGTCGACACCGTCGATTATGGTTCCCAGCCCACCTCTGACCACAGTCGAGGGTGAAGAGGAGAGGGAAGGAGAGCCAAGGGGACATCAGCCTGGACGATGAGGTTCGTCAACAGTCGCGAGTCGGGCGCACGGTGGACCATCCGAATTCAACGTGGCCGGTGACGGTGATGGTAGTGTTGGTCCAAGGCTCCCCACGCCGCGCAGGCTCATGGCGAGGCAGCTCGGACGAAGAGCAAGTACGATATCCAGCACTACCCCTGAGGTCTTTGTCTGTGCGTGTTCCCCTCGCTCGCTGATCCAATAGTCAACAGCGTGTGCCGCGTCAGAGGAGCCCGACATACCTTTGACAGCTCTGCACAGTCGTATCAAGACCCGAATGCAGTACGCCAGGTCGATATCACCTCGACAGCCCTGAGACCCATCGTGCCGGCCTCATCACCAAGTACCTCGCCTAACTTCCCCATAGTGGCCTCCACAATCAACACATCGCGCTCGAAAATGCCATCATACTCACCTGCTTCCTCAACTACACCTGCCTCGGCCCAAAAATGCTAGCCCGAGCACACTTGCCCGAATGCTCCGGCTCAGCGATAAGCAGCAGGAGAAAAGCCTTCGTGCGTGTACCACAGCCACTTGAGTGTGAGGGTCATATAGCGTACGTGCTCGCCCCGTAGGCGTAGCTGGTGGACTTGAGATCAGACGAGGCCTGACAGGCACTCGTCTGTGCTTCGAATGGGTCTACAGGAAGGATGGAAGACTCGTTGGACGTTGGGCCCGAGATAGTCTTCCTGACGCTGAGCCATACGAGTACCGGTTCGTGGATACGCCTGCGCCTGTGCGGAAGAGCGTCAAGTTCCTCCACGCCATACCCATCGACACGCTTGCTGCCGCGCTCCAGTAGCTTATCCAACTGGGAATGCTCTTTGGTTCCTCGCGACCGACTTCGAAAGGCTAGATACAGGGAGAGGTGAGACGCTCCATAGTGTTTGTAGGGGTGTGCGTGTAGTAGGGGCCGGTCGATATGAAGGGGGGATACGTACGAGTGTGATCGTTTGGTAGAAGCTGGCGTTTGACATTCACGGAGGTGACATTGGGAGTGTTGAGAGATGATGGCGAGAGAGATGATGGCAAGGAGGTAGATGTGAGCGACGGCACTCGAAATCTTTAGACGTACCCAGTCTGCGAGTACCTCACCCTCTCCCGTCCTGCCGCAACCGAGTGCACACAGTACCAAGCCTCCACCGTCTCGATACTTTTCTTGATCGCGACGGATGCACTAGCTGGCCAGCTCGGGCCACTTGCTACGCAGGTTCTGACGTCGTTTGGCGCAGAGACGGCCCGTCTCAAACGAGTATGATGGGGTGCATTTGGGGAAATCCAATCGTGGATGTGTTCGTGTTCGGTATCATCTAATTATGGACGTGCCGTAGAGTGGTTGGAGGATTGTACGAGAGGGTGTGTCCATGTACAGCCACCACAATGCAATCCAATAATCTGATTGAACTGAACTGGGTGATCCACAAATTCTACGGACGCGTGAACAACGGTGACCTGCACCTATGATTCCAAACCGGAGATCATCCAAGCCCATCATCAACGCCGTCGTCGTTGACCACCTCCCACCCTTCCTCCTCTGCGATCCGCTCGGGTCGTCTCCGCGTCGGAGACCTCACGCCCGACAGAGACTCACCGTCAGTCCCTCCCCCTGTCGTGGTGTCCCGCACCAAGCCCGTTCCCAGCCCCACGACAGCCGCACGCCGTCTCCGAGCCGGACTTGCCGTCGTCGCCTGAAGAACCTGCGCAAAATCAAGTGGAAACGTGGCGGGCGTCGGAGGAGGTAACCCAGGTGCCGTTTCGTGCGAACGGCTGATAGACATGAAACGCGGGTGAAAGAAAAAACGAGGGGTACGCACCGTCCCAACTCGCCGCTGCAACACACGGCCCACAAGTTTCCGAGTGCATCGCCCGCTTGTGAGAGCGGTATCTCGACACTTTGGGTATGAGCGAGGTAGCACACGTTGTAGAGCAGCATCGCGAACGCGGTCGTAAAGGACGCTTTAGGTTCCGTGGGCGGTGCGAGCGTGGTCGAGGACGCTGTGGATTCTTCTGGTGCAGATGTCGGGAGAGGCGTTTGTGGGGACACCGGTGACGGGGGTGACGAGGAAGCGGTGAGGTGTAACGGGTGTTTCGTCGTCCACCTGGATAGTCATTCACACCAAGACCGCGTATGGTGCTCGCGAGAGAGGGACGTACTTGGCCCAACTACCAGACTCACTGCCCTTGCCAGCCCCGATCCACGGGTGTCCGACCCCGAGCTTCTTTCCGCTCCACTCGGTCTCGAAAGGAAGCTTGACACCCAGATAAAACGTGAGTAAGCCGAGAAAGTGGATGGCGTGCGTGATCACGGCATTGATATGGTCTGGGGGATAACCTGTCCCATGCGCGTCAGGGCGATGGTCGTTGGGCATAGCAAGAGAATGGACGTACGTCGGATATCCCCTGGAACGGGTAGAATCAAATCACCAATGGTCCACTCCCCCTTCGTCCCAGCCTTGCCCCCAATCGGGGGTCGCCCCCCTACCTCGACGACGTGAAAGACTTCCACGAGCTCCTGAACGAGCCCTGAGCGGGCGCGTGCAAGTGCCGACGAGAGCACATGCAACTCCTGCGTCTCCTTGGCCGTCAAGGTGTCCAACGGCGGCGCAGGTACGAGACGTGCAGCAGAGATCGTCCGTCGACGTGCTGCGAGGGATTCACGCAGCTGGCGTAACCGCTCGCGTTCTGAAAAAAAAGGTACAACGGGGGCAGGTGGGTCAGGGCGATCACGAGGCGAAGGGCCACGCACTGGCATCGTTGTCGCGCTTCAGCCTCGCCAGTCCCTCTGCGAGCTCCTCTACCCGCCTCTGACAGCTGGCCAGCCCAGCCCTCGTCATTCTCGACCCTTCGATCCCCTTCAACGCCCGCGAGGCCTTGACGACTTGCTCATCCCGATCTTTTCCAAACCGCTGTGTCTGCAGGCGGATATCACGCAGGCTGTTCCAGAGAGTCAGTGGGTACCCTGATCGAGGCACGCTTGACGTACTGGTTCCGTAGACACTGTTCACAATAAAATTGGCGGTGTCTGAGCTCACAGTTTTTGCACTCCATCGCATGACGACGTTTGTGGTGGGACTAGACTCGATGCACAGTGGGAACGACGCGTTATGTGGGTGTGCGATGAAAGTAGCGCAGCTAGAGAATTAGTCACATACAAATTTGGGTAACCCCTGATTGGTATACATGACGGGACTACAGCACACGTACAAGCACTTCCGTCGATAAATAGATCTGCTCGTTATACCTCCTCGAAGCCCGCATCCCGCACACGGCTCACCTTGGTCGCTCGCTGCGTCCAGACATCGTGTGGGCCCGCTCTCCGCCATACATAGCCCGCCTTGAGTTGGATCTCTCGCAATGCCGGGCAGTACCGATTCCACGCGTGAATGAGTTCCTTCAAAATGAGTTCTTCTGGTTCTTCCGGACTGACTGTCCAACCCACACGCGATGATTCTGATCCTAGTCCTGACGACGACCCACCCAAGCGAGCTTCTTCTAATTCAGCGTCGTCCATTTCACCTCGCTCAGGGCCATCGACCCCGATGAGCTCTCCCAGCGCAAGTTGAATCGACCGATGTGGATACCCACGTGCACTGAGGCTTTCCGCGATCGCGCCAACATTGTCGACGCCGGGGGGTATCACTTTGAACACGCGGACAGACCACAAGAGGGGCATCAACCCAAAGAAATGGGCACCCATACCCAACACCATTTCCTATGTGACGAACCCTGAGCGTTGTGATTCATCAAACGAATAAGAGACGTACCTCGGTTGGATCGCCTTCTTTGTACATGATCTCAAGTCGCCTTAGGCGACGGAAATGGTGGAGGACGGCATAGAGGATCTCGTCGTCCCACCAGCCGATAAATACGGAAAGACTCTCGAGGTCGTTGCCGCCGCCGTTTGCTTCAATTTCTTTGAACGCTTTCTCCAGCGCGGCCAACCCACCGGTAGGGTCCCTGATGGTAAGATGTTTCGGTCGACGTGGACCAGACACGACGGACTTGATTGTCGTCAACGGTCCCTGGTAGTACGCCAAGCGAGGGAGCGCATTTTCCGGTAGACGGAGCCAGGGAAGGTAATTTCTGATCCGCAAGTCGACGATGCGGGGACACTTGGCCAAGAATTCGGCAAATGGATTGATGAGTTGGTCGTGGGGTTCAGAGACATAGGACTGCCAGGATTTCTGAGTGGGGAATTTGACGTCGATAGTGTGAATGTGTGGGGATGGGACTGGATCGTGGTGGGAGGGAAGGAAGGGCTGCGGTGTGGGTGTCGCGTCCGGGGAGTGCAGAGTGTGCAACGGGGGCAGAGTGGTCACACCGGGTGGTAAGACGACCACGAAGCCCTGGGCCCAATTGTTGGGAGGATTGAGCGTCTCGCAAAAATGCTTGTAAATGTAGCAGGTCCAGTCGAAACGGATGACACGAAGGTGTCGGCCCTCTCCGAATGCGCGGAGCTCGCGTGGATCCCGGCGGCCGCGCAGGCCGACGATAGTGAGTTCGGTGATGGGAAGGTCCCGGGGGTGAAGGTGGGTGATATGGGGACGGAGGGGTGGGGTGCAGTTTTCGACGGCGAGTTTATCGAGTAGAGGAAAGCGGTGTACGAGTTCGTAAAAGGTATCTGGGAGGACCATGCTGTTAAAGGCAAGTTCTCGGAGGTTGACAAAGGTCAGCGCGTGGGTGTACATGGCGTTCGTGACCTCGTCCGAGGCAAGAAAGTCGATGGGGGTGGCAATACCGATTTCGTCCAGGATGCGTGCTTCATGCGCACGATTGGGTCTGTGGATAAAGGTGATGTCGCCAGCGAGGTGTATGATCGCTCTCGCACGGCTGATTTGCTCGATGCGGTCGAGCTGCGAGGTCGCGGTGGATATACCGAGGGTAAGCGCACAAGTGACGGAGCGAAGCGCCGGGTTTTGCTGTAGGAAGTTGTGATTCCTGATGAACTTGAGCGGGTCTGACCAGATGATGTGCCTGTAGAGAACCCTAACGCCGAGTGATTTGAACCGTTTATTGGCGCGTACGACGGATGCGAGGTCTCTGGGTGAGTCCAGCTCCTCAAAGACGGTCATCCAGAGCTCGTTTGGGAACGCGGTCATGGTGGTCGTGGATCATACAGGTATGCGCGGTGGCTGTGAGTCTCCTTCATATGGTCCTCAGGTTCGCTCACTACGCCGCCGCGCCGCCTCGACGAGCAGCGCGCGTCGTCGTCGACCAGACGCCCGCGACGCCTCCCCGCCGTAGTCGCCGACTGCCTGCTTCTCCCGGGCCATCTCCCGCGCATACTGGGCCAGCACAGACCAACTTACAAGACCGCTTCAATGCCCCCCTCTACACCTTGAAAGCGTTTGCCATCGCCACGACGATCGTCATGTCGAGCGCGACCGCTGCCGTCGCTGGTCTCATGGCCTATCTCGATGTCAGCGACGTGCGTCCATCCTGATACATTCGCCTGACTACCCGCTGATCCGACATAGACGGCAGAATTTGCAGCACACATGCGAACGTGGGTATCACAGTCGATGCCGCTGTTGACCGCCAAAATATATCGACGTCCCACCGCGCACGATGTGGGTGAGGGTGACCCCGTTCCCACCGCGTCAACGCCACGACAGGCGTGTTCAACCTTTGATCACGATGCAGCTCAGCAACGATTGGCAGAAGCATTCGATAAAGGCGGGTTTGATATGTGGGCAGAGGCTGCTGTGAGGGAGATGGAGGCCGAAATCGAGGTCGAGCGTTCCAAAAGAGCAACCTAACTAGCAGGGTACTCTACAACACCACGCGCACCTGTCACTCGGTCGATCTGCATCGCTGGCTGCGTGAGCTCCCCTTGACGGGTTTCGATGTCCTTATATAGTGGCTGTGTTGATTATCGGTCTCGTCCTTAGTTCAGTACCATGACCAAGGGCGCGACATCAACCAAAAAGGCGACCGCAAAGGCCCAGAAGAAAGCCAAGAATGCCCAAAAGACCGCTCGTAAAGAAAAGAAAATGGTCACAAAGTCCCAGCGCGACAAGGATGACCAAGAAGACGATCTCGAAGATATCCTTGAAAAGGTACATTCGGGTTCAGGTCTCCATCTCTCGGATCCCACGGTCCTCGTTCATGTGTATTGTGATTTCAGTAGATACGACAAGAGTGGGAGGCAGCCCATACAGTGACGGAAGAACTTGTCGAAGGACCTCCAAGTAGACGCGCCAGTGCGACCCTAACAGCATGTCCGAACGGGAATCATCTCTGGTGCATCGGGGGCGAGTACTTTAGCGAAGACGGGAAAGCAGTGCGTATCGCCTCTACTGCTCTGTGCCTTCCCCGCTGACGTGCCATGGCTTAGTACTTTTACAATGACGTATTTCGCTACTCTCCCGACAAGGTCCGTCTTTCAACACGTGTCTCTATGGCATCGCATCATGGTGTCCCCGCAGGACGAG
>JBBPKT010000742.1:0-14236 GCA_038089395.1 Pulveroboletus frians
GAGGTGGAGGTGGAGGTGGAGTAGAAGCAAGAGGTGAAAGTGAAGCAGGAGAAAAAGATGGAGATGGAATCGGAGCAGGGGATGGAGCAGGGGCAGAGGCAGCCTGTGTTTCCAGAGGGGCAATATTGATTTGGAGTTGCTTCAAACATCTGGTGAGCAGGTCTATTAAATTGTATTGGAGGTGTGGAGTCAGTTTCTTCCTGTCCATTGCACTCTGGCTGATGTGAGTGCTTCAGCAGAAGGCCCTCCCACTGTTCCTCATTGGCAACTTTTCAAGGAGTTGAGTCGGAGTTGGAGACTGTTCCAGACTCATGGAAAGTGACATGGTGACTGGAAATGATGGTTTTTCATTCCAGGTCAAGGAGTTTATAGGCTTGTTGTCTGTAGGTGTATCCAAGTATGATGTATTTTCATGCATGTAAGTGGAACTTTCCATCATATTTCTCCTTTGGCACTAGTGCATATGTGAGACACCCAAAAGATTGGAACAAGTTCAGGTTAACCTTCTGATATAGGAGTTGGTATAGAACTCCTCTATGAAGGGTGGAGCAAGGACTTCATGCAGTGACATATGCTGCAGTGGACATGGCATCAGCCCAAAATGACTTCAGAAGGTGAGAATCTTTGAGCATAGTGTTCGCAAGCATTGACAAGATCTAATTCATTTGCCCTGCAAGTCCATTTGCTCCGGAGTGTAGGGTGCAGACATTTCCTGTGCTGTTCCATCAGCTTGGAGTTATTGTCAGAACTCTGAACCAGAGTATTCTCCTCCTCCATCAGTTCAAAGGAATTGGGTGTGCATGTCTGAAAACTCCTCTGCTTCAATTTCCTATTTGAAGAAGTTTCAGACATCCATTTTCTAGGTGTTGTAGGTTGTCAGGACATCACTTTTCTTCTCAGGAAGTAGACCCATGGGAACCAAGAGAAGTTATCTACAATAAGGAGCCAGTACTTGTAGCTTTCTCAGGATTGCAGGGATATCAGACTTCCAACATCAGAGTGAATGATTTGAAGTGGCCTAGATGCTTGGATGGTGTTTTGGGACTCAAAGGGAAGTTTCTTCATCTTTCTGAGTGTACAGGGTTCACAAAACATTAGAGTTCTGGAGATGTCATCTATGCCTTTCAGTTGGCCTTGTTGGATCATTTGTTTAATCCATGAGTGTGTAATATGTCCCATGTGTTGGTGGAGTATATTTACATCTATCGAGACAAGTCTGGACTCAGGACATGCCTTCAGCCAGACTTCTGCATGGTAAAGTCCCTAGGTGTGATGTGCAGTCATGATGGTTTCTGGTCCCTTTCAGACAGAGTAGGTGGAGGAGTTTGCTGGGAACAAAGTGGATAGCCCTTTGAAGGCTAGCTTGTTTATGGAGATTAGAGACAGTTAGAACTCTGGTACCAATAGTATGTTGCTTAGGGTTACTTCATAGGTTTCTCCTTTTACAATGGAGTGGAGTATGATGCTTCTGATCTCGGTGGCAAGGGCGGTTGAATCATTTCTTAGGGCTATTTGGTGTGGAGTTCGGAGTGGAGAGTATGTATGGAACCATGAGTGATGTGGGACCATATGTGAGGTAGTTCTGGAGTCAATGATGATTTTGTTTGTTTTGGACTAGGTTAGTTTGTGTTACAAACCATATTCAGCCCCCTTTCTTTTCTTTGTCACATGACCAGTCACATGACTGGGTCCAGACCATGACATTATATGACATTATGCCTTATGGCTGGCATGCCCATTTAATCTCTGTTAACCCTAGTGAGAACACTCTCATGATTGTGTACACTAATCTACCCTTGTATAGTAGTTCATCTTATAAACCCTATGGTCTGTGCACACTCTTCCATAGTATATAAACCCAGGTGTCTCAGCTGATGTCCCCAGCTTTGACCACCTGTTGTCCTCCAGATAATAGCATGAGCTTGAGCTTGTTTCCCTTCTTACATACTCCTCACCAGGCTCATAGTAGTCTGTAAGGCCGAGACCAGTGGTGCAGTGTCTTGACGTTTATAGCACTTGGTCAAAGCTATCTACACTGCCCTCAGAAGAATGTGCCATCTTGTTGGTAAAATATCAAGATCAGATGAGCATTTATCCCCATCAGAAGACTGGATCAAGAAAGAAACAAAGTCCATTGATAATGGCTGCCAGTGCCCAGACATAGAGATATATTGTATTGTTTCCATGTGACAGAACAGGGCATACCACCTGAACAGGTTCATCTGCCATATAAATTAGGGTAAAGTTGCTTTTGCCAATAATGCACTATGGCATAGACCCTGTGGTTTGGGTTTACCAGATTCACAGAACACCTGTGACATCTGTCATCAGTGCACAATATGTATGTGTATGACATCTCTCATTATCAAGAATCTATCCCCTTGATGGAACCCACACTGTCCAAATCAAACTGTTGAAGAAGACCAAACAATTGGAATCCCTCCCCTGATCTTATCTCTGACAATCACCCCTGCAAGTGTCCCCAGATGTTGGTTGAAAGATACCAGCGAGTAAGGACTATTAATATTTCCCAATACAATGGCTTGCTGCCTGGTTCTCTAGAACAGGCACCTTCATAACTCTGCTGATCTCCTTCTTTTGAGGGACTGCTTGAAAGTCTCCCCCAAATTGAAGAAAGGTCATACCACCTTAAGTTTAAAAACTGCCAACCTCAACCTCCCTCCCAAGAAGAAATGTCATCATCGACATTAAGCAACAATGACCTGAAGGCCCTTCTCATGGCCCTTCGCAAGAAAAAGGAGAACAGCCCCTTTGTCATTATCAAGAAAGTTGCTGATCCTGGCAAGTGAGATGGTAACAGAGACAAATTCTGGGTGTGGATTACTCAAATCAAGATCTGGGTCTCATTCCAAAATTGGGGCTCAGACAAGCTCTGGACCATAGCAGTCCTATCTTGCATAGAAGGCAATGCAGCTGCCTATGCAAGATTAAAACTCAAGGAGTATTGCGACTGCGAAATTGAAAATGCAACAAGCACCATGAGGGCTGAACTGGGCTACCCCTGCAGAGATGATGCATGACTTGAATGGAATGCTCCAAAAGGAAATATGAGAGCACTTCCAAATCAATGTGCTGACTCACAAATTGCTACAGAAGCTCAACTGGCTAAAGTAGCAAGGACAACCAATTGATAAGTTCTTCCAGCGATTCAAGGTTCTCTTTAAAGAAGCCAAGATTAAAAACGGTCACAGCATTGAAATCATAAAACAGGCAGTGGACACCCAAATTTGCATGCAGGTCCACCTCCACATGCACATGGAGAATGACATCTTTGAGTTAATCAATGTCTATAGAAAGGTGGGCCAATCCTTTGAGTCCACAGAAATAGAATGTGGATTCCAACTAAGGTGCTTTGGCAGAGTGCAATGCTACAATCCACCTAAAGGACCACTGCCCAACCAGTAGTTCACACAATATGGGATATAACCTGGAAGGGGAGTTCCCATGGAAATTGGAGCAGTACAGGGGCCCCTGGACACCCACATATACTTCAACTGTGACAAACCAGGCCACATTTGACAGAACTGCTGGCTCCCGAAGAAGCCCTTCAACCCAGCACAAGATAGGAACTGAGTGTCAGTTTAAAATATACACCAAGTATGGGTATCCGACAAAGATGGGTACTACACTGAGACATGGGTAGTCATCTCTGAAACCCTGCCCAAAACTAAGGCCCACATGGCAACCTCCTCCCAACAGGAGTATATGTCAGATAAAGCTCGTGCCTACTGGGCCAATGTCTTTGAAACAGAAGCTTGGAACAAAGCAGCCAAGTCTTTAAAAGGAAGCAGCTAGTCGATGGTAGGATATTGCCTAGCAAGCTGGATAAAACAAAAGAAAAAATGACAAAATTAAAAAACATCAAAAAATTAGTTACCTCACATTTGGACCCCTCGATTAGGGACAATAATGACATTTTTGTACAATTTGGTTTTAAGCCAATGGATTCAGCATCATGTACATTACCAGTAGTGAGTCCTCAGAAGTCTCTCCATTGTGCTGGTATAAGAGTGGTAGGCATATCTGACTTGTTAACTGTGCTCAACAGAGAAATCTCTGTAGCTGGCACTAAGCCTGTAGCTGAACTCTCAGAGTGCACTAAGGAGGACTTCCTGATATGTATGATCAGCCAGGTGCTAAATAATTTAATAGGTGATCAACCATCTATAGGGGGGTCTCTTCAGAGCTCAGCATCAGACAATAAATATAGTGTGCTTAATTCCCTTTTTAAGAATAACTGTGCTGACCTTAATCTTAACAAAATCCCTATGCAAGAAATGATCAGCGGAGGAGAATTCATGGTGGATATTGCTGTCCTCTTTTCCACAGGTAAAATACAAAAAGATAATCTAATGGCACTTATCAATAGTGGCGCCATCAATACCTTCATCGACTGCAAATGGTGCACCAAAAACAAGATCAATATGATTCCTCTTGTACAACAGATCCAAATATTTACTGTAGCCATCTATATGGAGGCAACATAATGCATAACACTAGGAAGTGTTGTGTTGCTAAATATAACACCATAATGAGGGATCCATTGCTAACAATGGCAACATGTAACGCATAATGCAAGACTGGTTGCTAGTGGGCATAACCCCATAATGTGTGGGGTAGGACCTTGTAGCAAGTATGAACAAAATGTAATGACAAATGTGTAGCAAAGTTGATATAATGCCAAATGTTCTTGTCATCCTTTGCAGCCACCAGCACATCATCTGGCCCCTTTTCAGAGCAATCAACACAGTGTGAAATGACATCAACTGCTACAGGTATCTCTGCATTATGTAAATCAAAGACATCACGGATTACTATGCTTGATGGGACATCAGCATTGTCCTCTACTTTGGTAGTGACTTGATCCTTAGGCAGAACCTCCTCAACATCATAGACCATCCCTGTCCAACTTTTTATTTCATCATGGAAGATCAGATGCATTCTGAGATACTCATCAAGTGCTGTTTGAGCAGCTTTACTTGTAAGGCACTTTGCAGACAGGTTCCAGTCCTTGACCTTGCAATACTCCCAAGACTACAATAGAACTTCAGAAAGATGCAAAAAGAGTAAAAAAGCACATACCTTTTCAACTAGCTCATGGCCAAATGGGCTGGTCATAAAGTTAAATACACTAACAATGCCAGTGACTGATACATCTCATAAGACAGGCAGCAATGTTGTGACCTGTTCAGCTGTTAGCCCACTTCTGATTTGCCACTGGTGCATTTCCACGAGGTACTCAGTTTGGTGTTGTTTGAGACAATGCTTGATAACATGGTTGAGACCAACATTGGCAGGCTGGAAAATACCAGTGCCTAATGAAGGCAAAATGAGACAAGGCTTGGAAATGAAATAAAGACTCACAGCCAGCAGGCACAAAGCAAAGAATGACATGTAGGAACTCTTGGAAAATGTAGGAGCGGAAGTCTTCACTTGTGTCATATCCGTCGAATCCAGTACTCCAGACTTAACTCTGGACAACTCCAGACACCTTTCCTGCGACCTCTGGTGCATTCTCGATGAGTCCGCATCCCTGACACCCTGGACCCTCTGTATTTAGCATTCCTTGTTCTTAGAGTTACACTCCATTCTTCGCTTACAGTACATAGCCATTAGCTTCGCCCCAATTCACCCTCCGTCCCTGTGCCCGCTTAGGAGCACAGCTCCAGTATACCTAGCATCCGCACTCCGGACTATTAGTAAGACCTATGTTTTACTCCCGTATATAAAGTTCCCACACTTGTAGTAGATACTCCAGTTTTAATATCGACTTGGACAGTCTCCCAAGCTCACTCTGACCCCCGTTAGTCTCTAAGACTCTCTTCTGAACCATCCTCGGCCTTGTTGCTTGCAACAAGACCAATCCGACTTCTTCTGCCCGTTCTGAAATTACAGGACACCCCCGGAGTTGTGACAAGGGCGCACCACATACGGTGAAGCCAAGTCCTGCTCGGACTCCAGAGTTCCGGAGTTACCTCCCGGAGACCTCGGTTCTAACAACTTGTGTGGACAGGGTAGCAGTCGAGATAAATGATTGAAACTTGATTTTTATCAAGATCAGGATCGACCTCAATGACTTGGTGGTGATAAGGCTCAATGACATGTTCAACCCACTTGATAGCCATCAGTGTGAAATACATACCATGATACTTTTAACATACCTCTTTCATGGTCTTGAGGATACTGAAGTGACTCCCCTATTTGTCGCTTTTGGCAAATGCAAAGTCAAAGCCATTGGCCACTGCTTCAGCCATCCCTCAACATACCTTAGGTAGAACATCATACCACTTCATAATGTAGATCAGATGGAAAAAACATTCTTCACATTTCTTCTTGGCATTAGCAGGTAGCTTAGCAGCAGTGCACATGCCTTTTCATGATGACCAGTTGAAAACACTTGTGAAAAATGTTTATACATATTTCTAGATAGATATTAGCTTCAAATCCAAGAAACAGTTTGATTGGTACCTCTGAAAATTTGAATGTTTTGAGCAGGTCAGGAACATGGTCTTGAATTACCACAAGCATGATCAATCTAGCTATAATAACGTTAATAGGAAGCCCGGAATTGCACAAGTCAGTGAGCTACATACCTAACGATGTCATCTTGAACTTGAGAATGCTGGGAGAGAACACCAGAGTGGCCTAAGCCAGTGAGAGAGTGTCCATTCTCAATGTTGTATAGTGTGGATTGTGACCATTGATGTTTTGACTTGTCCATCCACTTTGACACCATACCTTTGTTCAGGTGCATAAACAGCTTTGACTACTCTCATTGAAGGGTGTGCACCATTGCTGATGGTAACCAGTCATGTTTCTTGGCTGCAGCATCAATGTGAACCCAAAGTAGGGGATGATACCAGTTTGTTCGCTTGTGAGCTCCTTGTTGGACACTACCTCATTTTCCGCTCTGTTCTTTTTTCCAATTCACATGTTTTAAATGTGAGATTGCTGCTACATTCAGTCCATCCTCTGGTAGGTCCTTCAGCACCTATCATATTTTGTCTATCAATAGTGTTATGATTTATTCGCTATGCTCTTTTTCTTTTGCCAGACTTACCTCTCCTTGCTTAGTCCTCTTTACACTAAGCTCATAGTTCCTTCCATCACATACCAGATTCTTCTTCCATTTTCTAGAACGTTCTTTGCTTACTAAGTAAGTCTCTTTCGCCATTGGCTTGCTGACTCAACGATCAGTAAGCAGTTGTTCTTTCATGTTCTTTTCCTTTCTATATGATTACTCAGCTTCCCCTCGTCCTCGTATATAAATCCCAAGTAGCTCCCCTGTACTACAGCTTAGACCTACTTGGCATATAACATCCTAACTTCCCTCTTCGTGTGTCTTTGCCCTACACCTGAGTGAGCGCTTTTGCTCTCCCCTGCATCCCGTCCCAATGAAAAGGGATTGTCATTGGTCCACCCGCTTCTCTGGGAAGTCCATCGTCTGGCATCACCAGGACAAATCTTTGACCTTGCTGCCTGCAAGGTACTCCCCTTGTTTCAGTATCTTAGGACCTTCGCCAAGTTCATACTCAACCCTTCGGGATCAAGCATAACAAATAGTCCTTTTGTTTGTCAGAAATTGACTCACTGTATTGATTGATAGATTGGTGATTATTAGGTTTTCTGGCACACTACCACTCACACCATTGCTGCTGTTAGTTAGCAGCCAGTTGGTGTTTATGGAGCTTGTGCTGCGCTCTCACTTCTTTATTGTTGTACTCCACCTCCTCATCTGTGTTGTCATATTTGGCCAATCATTTCCACTGCTCCACTTTCTCTTGTTCAGTCTTGAGATGCTTCCACTTCAAGTTGTGAAAGGTGAGTTGCCTGCCAGGTACAGGTCTTTGAAGCTGGTCGTACTGCCTTGGACAACTCTATGCTGACTCTTCTCTGAAAAAAGCTGTTCACCATGCTATCCCTTCCACTGTCCAGCTCTATATTGGACTCCAGCACCTGGCCTTCACTTGCTGACTCCATTTTGGATGGTAGGCATGGCCTTCCTGAGGTGCATGCACGTTTATCAGGGTCAGCTGCCATACCCACCATAGGCTCCTCAGCATGCTTTCACCTACAAGTCAATGAGGTAAGCATTTCATGATAATTGATCAAGACTTGACTCACTTAGGCAAAACCTTGGCACCCTGTAGCTCAGCTGCTTTTATCAGGCACTCAAGCCATACCTCCCAGAGAAAGACACAGTCCTTCTTGGACAACTCCTTCATAGTAACCTTCATCATCTTGATCAGTGCGCTATACTGATTCCCTTGTTCTCGGAAGATAATTATTTTGCCAGCAGGGATCTTGTGTGTTTCAAAGCAGACCTCCAGGCTCCGGTTGAATGCATACCACATCCCTTCCTCTGCTACATGCTCTGTGTCAAGCCCAAATTGGTACGTGGACTCGACTGGATTGAGAGGTAGCTAATCTGGCAGGTTTTCAAGCAGACATTGTAAATGATGAATCTGTGCAATTAACTCTGAGGAAGGGCCTGGGTTTGACATATGTTGGGTTATGGGATAGTACAGCAGCAACGTATCAGTATTGCAAGCAGGTTTGCTTTGTTTTTTCATGTACTTCAACAGTGTCTCCCTAATGCAAATCCTGCTTCGGCATTTACCAATTTGATTAGCTACTACTACCTTACTAAGTAGAGTTGCTTCCATAATGTGCCGACCTTCAGCACAGTTACCAAACTTTCTCAGATCATAACGCACCCCCCCAGCCAGGTTGCTAAAACTAGTAACTGTAACATGTAACATGGGTCCCATTGCTAAGCCTGGAGTCAGAGGTCACCTGTAACGCACCTCCCCACTGTTGCCTCCATACAGATGGCTACAGTAATTCTGATGGTACTCCAGGCAAGGCTGAGAAAGTGATCCATCAGGTCAAACTCGTAGCAGCATTGCAAGACCACCATGAGAAGATTAATGCCTTCGCCATAGAGCTGGGCTTGAATCAAATGATCATCAGCTACAACTGGCTCACATACCACAACCCTTCCATCAACTGGATTGAAAAGAAAATTGACTTCACCTGTTGCACAAAAGATTGTGACAATTACAAATGAAAGTGTGACAGGTACTCCCACCTGTGTGTGATTGAGGTGGGAGTCGCAGAAAAGGTCCCGGCAGCCTACCATGATTTTCTTGACATTTTTTCAGAGCAGGAATCCAACTATATGCCTTTACAGAAGCACTGGGATCATGCCATTGATCTCAAGCCTGACTTCATTCCAAGGAAGGGGAGAGTTATTTCTCTATCCGACACAGTGTTGGAAGAAGTATGGACTTTCATCAACAAGGAAGTCAAGAAGGGCTACTTGCAACCAAGCAAGTTGCTGTAAACGTCCCTGGTATTCTTCATTCCAAAGAAGGATGGCAAGAAGTATCTTGTGATGGACTATCAATATTTAAATGAAGGAACTATTAAAAATGCTTACCCCTTACCACTCATTTTGCAGCTCATCAATCATCTCAAGGGCATGGACATGTTCACAGCAATGGACTTATGCTGGGGATACAACAACATTCACATCAAGGAAGGTGATGAATGGAAAGTGGCATTTGTCATGCCCATCGGGGCTTACAAGCCAACAGTTATGTACTTCAGACTTACTAACTCCTCCCTGACCTTTCAGAATATAATGAATGATATCTTCTCTGACCAATATGTATTCCTCATTATTTATATAGATGATATGATGATCTTCACTAAAGAAAAAACCAAGGAAGAACATGAAGCACTGGTTTGCGAAGTACTACAACAATTACAAGAAAATGACTTGTATATCAAACCCCAAAAGTGTGCCTTCTTCAAGGATAAAGTAGAGTTCCTTGGAATGGAAGTTTCCAAGTACAGTGTAGAGATGCAGGCAAAGAAAACCCAAGCTATCACCGATTGGCCCAAACCAACCCACTTGAAGCAGGTTCAAGCCTTCCTAGGCTTATGTAACTATTATTAGGAATTCATCAACCAGTTTGCTGAAATAGCATGGCCACTGAACAACCTCACTAAAAAGGATACCCCCTTTAGGTGGGACAATATAGAATGAGCAGCCTTCCTTGCACTCAAAAAGAAGTTTACAGAAGCACTACTACTCACATACCTGGATAGTTCATAACAAATGCATATCGAAACTGATGCCTCAGATATTGCAACTGGGGCAATCCTCTGGCAAGAATGTGAAGATGGGCAATGGTGTCCCTGTGCCTTCTTATCTCATTCTTTTGATGCCACCAAGCAAAACTACCCCATCTACAACAAAAAATTGATGGCAGTTATATACAAGCACTCGAAGAGTAGTGACATTATTTAATCAGACAAGAACAATTTGAAGTCTGGACAGACCACAAGAACCCTCGGATCTGCCTGGAATATTGGAAAAAGTCACAAACCCTCTCAGGGCAACAAGCACAATGACATGCCCTTCTCCAGGAATTTAACCTCAAATTCATATACCACCCTGGGTTCCTCAAAAGTTATTTATATACCATGTTCTAAAACCGTTTTATCTCTAGACTTAGCTAAAATGTTCTGCAACCATGTGTTGTTATGAATCCCCTTGCACCTAACTTTTACCTTCACCTTCCTTTAACCATATTCCTTCTATTCTCACGCTCCTTAAGTCATGTGACCTCCATGAGGCTAATCACATGACCAGTCACATGATAAGTCCAGATGATGACATCATCCATGATGTTATGCCTCAAGGTTGGCACATGGCAAACCCTAGATTACTCTAAACCCTTATTTCCATCAGATCTCCATGGCATTCCTGCCACCTCCTAGATCTCCCAATCCAATCTAATCTCCACTATGTATCCATTAGTATATATTGGATCTCCAATCCTATCTCCTAGGACTATGATCTAGATCTCAGGGCTCACATCCTTGCAGCCTGACCTCTTTAATCTCCATCCTTCCATTCCTTCATTACACTTACTGTATTACCTTCTTCACCATGTATAGTAGTGTACAGCTTGGTCCATGCGCAGACCCAGGCAATATATAAGGTCAGTGGCCTAAAGCCAGGAACCCTAGCTTTAGCCACTTGTCAGCTTGGCTTCCTCTGTCTGCTAAGGGCATCTGCCCTCATCCCTCATACATATTGCTCTGACAGTTCCTGCTCCAGCTACCCAATACAGGCATCCTTTCTCTTCTGCAGGGTAGCTCTATCATCAGCTTTCCTTCTCTAGGGTTATGGTTTGGTCCAGCCAACGGTTAGGTTCAGTTTATTGGTAAACGCAATGAGCTGTTCACAACATGTGTGGTTGTAACACAGTATCTCCTATACAATAGTATCAGATTGGGGCCCCCAATTCGTGTCAACCTTCACAACCAAATTATGTAAACTATTGGGCATTGAGCAGAAGCTCTCCACCACCTATCATTCACAAACAGATAGACAAACTGATGGATCAACAGGGAAATGGAGCAATATTTGCAAGCCTATGTGGCTAAAATGCAGGACCAATGGCCTGAGTACATCAAACTTGCACAATTCCATCACAATGACTCCCTATCCTCCTCTGTCAGATCATCCCCATTTGCCATTACTTGGAACTACTCCTCTTGAATGGGTTTTGAGGGTTCCTTGGATATCTTGGCTGAAAGTTTCCATCATACCACCAGACACACACATGCTGAAGTCCAAGAAGCACTGGAGCACACTTGTGATCAAATGATGCATAACCAGGAATCTGCTAAATCAGATGTGCCTGATTACATTCCTGGTGATCAAGTGTGACTCAGCATGGATAACTTAAAATTGCTGTACACCACCTGTAAATTAACTCAGTGATGGCTTGGGTCATACAAGATGATATGAACTCTCCCCAACGTAGTGGAAGACTTCCCCAGCTCTTTCAAGATTCACCTAGTGGTGAATGTTTCAAAGGTGAAGCCCTACTGATCCCCACTGCCTAGGCAGCCAATCTCTTGCCTAGATGTGATTGAGGTCTCAGAAGAGGGCCACCCTGAATATGAGGTCGAGGCAGTTGTCGTCTCCCACTTGAAATAAGGGAAGTTGGAATATCAAGTTCACTGGAAGGGCTATGATGAGTCTAATAACATGTAGGAACTGGCTTCCCATCTTAACAATGCACGTGATGCAGTGGACACCTTCCATCACTTGTCCCTATCTGCCCCTTGCCCCCTCCGTGACCTGTCCCTTGTGGAAATGGGCTGCCTATTCACTATCTATGACCCTGAAACTGGTACTCTGTTTGTGATAACTCATCTGGAACTTGAGTCATAGCAAAGAGGAGTAATGTTATGAACCATCTTCAGTCCCCTTTCTTTTCTTCATCACATGACCAGTCACATGACCAGGTCTAGACCATAATATTATATGACATCATGCCTCATGGCTGGCACACCCCTTTAATCTCCATTAACCCTGGTGGGAACTCTCTCACAATCGTGTATACTAGTCTACTCTTGTATAGTAGTTCATCCCATGGACTCTATGGTCCGTGTGCACTCTTCCATAGTATATAAACCCAGGTGTCCTAGCTGGTGTTCCCAGCTTTGACTACCTGTTGTCCTCTGGATAATAGTGTGAGCTTGAGCCCATTTCCCTTCTTACTTCTCACCAGGCTCATAGTAGTCTGTAAGGCTGAGGCCAGTGGTGCAGTATCTCAACATTTGTAACAGTTCAGATGACAGGTAGGCCTGAATGCGGTTGATTAGAGATTTGGATATGGACACTTTAGCTATATTTGCCTGTTCTGAAGCTCCAGAGTTTTGCTCTGAGAAATCCTCTGATGTGTTTGCCTTCTCCTTTATGAAGTTCCTTTACCCACTTCTGATACGCCCAGCAGTCATCAGAGTTGTATCCAGAGTGTTGGTGGTGGTTGCACCAGTGTGGAGAACCACTCTGGCGATTGCTCCTTTTGTCAGAGGCTTTATGTGCTATTTCAGAGAACTTTAGAGGGTTCAGGCAGGCTTCTTCAGAGATGACTCTTGTCTTGGCAGTATTGAAAGTGAGCTTGCTCTTCTCCACTGTGTTGATGATAGAGGAGGTAAAGGAGCTCCACTCCAAAGTTTTCATGGGAGAGTTGAGGAGGATAAAGGTGAGGACTTTTGAGTCAACTCCAAACTGTTGTCAATGGCTTGTCACATTCACCAAAAACCAAATCTAACCATTGGCTGGACCAAACCATAACCCTAGAGAGAGGAAGCTGATGATGGAGCTACAGTGACCTCAAAAACCCTTTCCATGTTAGCCTTTAATATGGTGTATGGAATATATTACCAAAGGTCATGGAAATTTTGCTTAGCTTTGGTGAAGTCATAAATAGTACATACTCCTGGCTACATAATCACTCCCAGGGTCATGTGATTTGGCCTACATGTGGTAGAGATGTGATTCATTTAAAACAGCAATACCATAGAAAGGGTTTTTGAGCTTTTGAATTATAATGGGTATTTGGATATTATCAGTACTTGGTATAGCCTCCTTTTGCTTTAAGCACTGCCTGAACCCTTCTAGGCATGCTTTCAATCAGTTTTTGAGACTCCCCAGGTGTTATATCCCACCACTCTGTCTCAGTCCTTTCCTATAACTCATGAATTCCAGTAGAAGAGTTTTCATATCTTGCAAGTCTTCTTTTGAGATAACACTAGAGGTGTTCAATAAGGTTCAGGTCAGGAGACTGTGCAGGCCAAACCATAGTTCTGAATTCTTGCTCCTCTAGCCAGTTCTTGACCTTTTTTCAAGTATGCTTGGGGTCATTGTCCTGCTGAAAAATGATGTCAGAAGGATTGAGCCTATAGTTCTGCAAGGTATTAAGCAGATCCTTCTTCAAGATTTGAAGGTAAAGGTCTCCATCCATTCTTTCATCAATCTTGGCAGCATAGCCAACTCCCTGCCAAGTCATACACTCCCATATCATCAAAGAACCACCTCCAAACTTGAGGGTTCTATCTACTAGCCTATCACTAAGCCCCTCACCTGCCTCTTTCCAAGCCCATTTATGCCCATCTGATCCTAGGCGATTGATTTTGGTTTCATCAGACCATAATACTCTTTTCCAGTCCTCTATAGTCCAGTCCTTGTGAGCATAGACAAAATTTAAGTGAGCCTTGCAATGTCTAGCAGAAAGAAGAGGATGTTTGGACTTGACTACAGCCTTCATACCAGCTTTCTTCAAGTGGAGACAAACAGTACTAGCAGAGAGGGGTTGGTTGATGATGTTGGTAAAAGCTTTGG
>JBBPKT010000743.1:0-14227 GCA_038089395.1 Pulveroboletus frians
ACACTAGCAAATAAATTAACCCACATGACATGGTCAGAAAAAGGAAAAAGAATAAGAACAAATAGAAAACAAAAACAAACAGTAGATACAGATTCAATAGTAGCAATGACAAACAAAGATGCCACACATCCAAACAAATGACACTGCCCCCCATATTGCCAATCACTTTTATTTCTTTATGTAATATTTCCCCTTTTGGTTTATTTTACTTATATCATACTGCATCCACCATCTCCTCTCTTCTTACCATCACCATCCCATGCACTTAGCATGTCCGAGCATACCTGCTCCCCCACCTCATCATGCCTGTCCTCTCCTCACATCTCTCAATCCCCAGAGGGCATCAATCACGGTTGATCCCTCTCACATGATCGTGCACCCCCCAGAGGCTTGTCTACAAGGTCAGCCTCCCATGCTGGCTGTCACAGCAGCTGCACCATCAGCAGTGGTACCAAACAGCATCACAACTCTTCCTTGTCACCTATGCATGACACTCATCACGACAAGCATCGCTGTCGTCGTCCATCCCCTGGGCAGTGGATCTCCCACCCCCACTTGCCCACCCTCTGTCACAAATGTGACTGTGAGGCTTGCAACACATATAGTGACTCACAAAATTGTCCCAATGTTTCACATATTTTGATTGATATTTAAATAACTTCTGAAAACAAACAAATATCAACAAAGTGTTAGTGTATGAATGAACATACCTACTCAGGGCTAACTTCCGGTAAAAGAATTATGTAATTTGGATCAGAAACCATGGAGATATATACAATTTAAAACTGACACTCATTGGGACAATTATGTGAGTGTGTTTCAAAAACATACTAAACTGAGTCTTAGTACTTGGTATGGCCTCCTTTGGCCTTGATCACTGCTTCAATCCTTCTAGGCATAATTTCGATCAACCCCTGACACACTTCTGGCTCTATCTCTTTTCACACCTTTGCAACTCTATCCCATACCTCCTAAACTCCCTTAGCTTGTGTTGAATATTGGCAAAGTTGTTTTTTGATATGATACCAGAGGTATTCAATGGGATTGAGGTCTGGAGACTGTGGAGGCCAGTTTAGGAGAGTGATATTGTTGTTCTCCATCCATTCCTTAGCTCTTTTGGAGGTGTGCTTGGGATCATTGTTCTGTTGAAATATAAGATCCTCTTGAGAAATTTCACTTTCCTCCATGCTAGGCAGCAGATTTTCCTTCAATATGTCCACATATTGCTCAGCATTCATCTTCCCCTCAATCTCTGCAAGTCTCCACACACCTTCCCAGCCCATACAGCCCCATACCATAATATTTCCTCCACCAAACTTGACCCTAAATCTCCCTCTCAACTAATCCATTTCCAGACTAATCCTGTTGATTTTAGTTTCATTTGACCAGATTACCCTCTTCCAATCCTCCACAGTCCACTCTTTGTACTTTAAAATGCTTTTTTCTATGCATTGCACTAAGCAATGGCTTTTTCTTCTTCACCACAGCCTGTAAGAATCACTCAGTGACTGTCAGAGTCAACTAGTGTATTAGTAGCTACCTGTAAGAATCACTATAGAAGGTAGCTATGAGAAATGGTACATAGTACAAGGAAGTGGCTTACCTCAGTGACTGTCAGAGTCAACTGAGGTATGCAAAGAAAGGTCCGAAAGATAAAGAGACGAGCACAAAGGACCGAGATTACATAATCAAGGTCCACACCATATACAAGTAATAACAACACTCCCCCTCAAGCACGAAGCCCTAACTTGGAGGCGAAGTGCTTGGCCTTCAGGGAGGGTAAAGCCTTTGTAAGAGTATCAGCAACCATATCACTGGTAGAACAATAAAGAAAACGAAGAGAACCAGCAGAAATGGCGAAACGAATAAAGTGATATCGGATATCAATATGTTTGGTATGTGCATGGTAGTTCCCCTCCTTGGTCAAAGCGATAGCAGACTGGTTATCGCCATAAAGCACAGTCGGGTCCTTGAGCGGCCCAAAGATCTCGCTGATCAACCTACGAAGCCAAATGGTCTCCTTAGCAGCATGCATGGCAGCAACATATTCTGCCTCAGTCGTCGAGAGAGTGACAAGCTCTTGCTTGCACGAGCCCCAAAGGATAGCACCACTGTCAACCAGAAAGGCAAAGCCAGTAATGGCATGGCGATGTTCCTGTGATGCTCCATCAGCATCAGCATATCCTACTAGGTCACTAGTCCATGTGCCATAGGTTAGCTGCCAGGTTTTAGTACCAACAAGATAACAGTAAACTCGTTTGAGCACATCCCAGTGCACCCATGGGTTCTCCATAAATTGAGTGAGCGTGGAGATGGCAAATGCTATGTCCGGCCAAGTACCAACTGCCAAGTACATAAGGGATCCGAGTGCGGCATGGTAAGGGACCTGACACATTCTAGCTGCATCGGTCGCAGACTGCGGTGACTGGTTCCAGGTGAGCTGGAGGTTAGGGTCCATTGGGGTGGAAAGAGGCTTAGCATCAGCGAAATTGTACTTCGTCAGTATCGCAGAGATATAGGGTTCCTGCGACAGTGCTATTGTCTGAGCCTCACGATCATGGGTAATTTTCATCCCAAGCAGCCAATGGATAGGCCCTATGTTGGAGTTCAGACGTCACTTTGTAATCAGCCACGCTTACCTAATGTCGGTCGCCCTTCATTCACTCGTCGTTTCTTTTGCGTACCTCAGTTGCTTGACATAGCCAACTGAGGTAAGACATTCTTTTATACAGACACTAGAACTATTACTTATATCCCTGTAGACTTATATCTCCTACAGGTAATCCAGTTGCTTGACATAGCCAACTGAGACTTATATCTCCTACAGGTTATGAGCCCCGTTGGCAATAACTAAAAGAGACTAAGAACACACCCGTGCCACTAAACGTGAACCTGCAACATGTCAAAAGTGGGAGACCGAGTACTTGAGGTCCCGAAGTTAGATTCTTCTGGGAAAGACTGGTTTATCTGGAAAAACCGGCTCGAAGTCTCACTCTCCGCACGAAGGCTTGCAGGATACCTGCACGGCAAAAAGCCATTGCCTATAAACCCAAGCACAGGGCAGTCACCTGGATGGAAACCCACCACGAAGAGCGAAATCGATGCCATTGCTGACTATGACGCAGCCCTGGAGGAATGGACAGCAGAGGACTCCATCGTGAAACAACAAATCGCCGTCACTATGCCTGACTCTCTTTTCATCGACATTATGAATCTGCCGACCGCCGAGGAATACTACAAAGCTCTCCAAAAACGTTTTGAACACCGTTCACGTGCTGTCAGTGCAGAAAAACGGCGTCAACTTGGAGAATTAAAGCTAAAAGAAGGTGGCGACGCACGAGCTCACCTTGAGAAAATAAAAACCCTCTGCGAGGAACTTGCCTCACTAGGTCACCCAGTCTCCGATGAATCCCTGTTCGACATCGTATATCTGTCATTACCTCGCTCCTACAACGCCGTCCTCAGTTCCATCTCCACAAACATGACTATCAACAAGGCAGCAGTCACTACGGACGACCTCATGCTTATCATCATCGACGCCTATGAGCGGTTAGTCACTCAAGGCACCGTAAAACAAAAGGCAGAAAAGGATGACGCAGCTTTTAACGCAGACCCGAAGAAGGGGAAACCGCATTCAAAGAGGTTCGACGGCGACTGCAACAACTGCGGCTGGTATGGGCACCGCAACCGAGACTGCTGGGAGGAAGGCGGAGGCCGGCATGGCCAAGCACCAAAAGGGTGGAAACCAAGGGGAAAGAAGAACAAAGATACGAAACCCTCAAAATCAGCTCATGTCGCAGCTGATACGAGCGAACCCGATGCCGTATGGTTAGCAGAGGGCTCCAATGATGAGTTAGAAACAATCTCAACCTTACCATTTGCCACTCTCGCCCACTCGACCTCGTCACCCTCCACAATAGAACTATACGACAGTGGCGCATCCCAACATCTATCACCCTACCGTAACCACTTCATCAACTTCACCCCCATCACCCCAAAGCCTATAACCGCCGCAGACAAACGAACCTTTGATGCAATTGGATGCGGAGACCTATACATAGAAATACCCAACGGAACCTCCAAGGCACGCATTCTCTTGAAGAACGTGTTGTATGCCCCATCGATGGGAGTCACCTTGGTCTCTATAAGTAAATTAGCAACCGCAGGATACTCCGCCCTCTTCTGTGACTCCGTCTGTCGCATTTTCGACCCCCACAAAAGGCTGATGGGCGAAATTCCAATCAATAATGGCTTGTATCGTGTCAAGCGCACGACGAAACAGTCATTTGCAGGCAGTGCAACATCGACAAAGACACTCACCATGACAGAGTTGCACGCACGCCTATCACATATCGCCCCATCAATGATTCGCGAGATGCTCGACAAGGGAATGGTCGAAGGGATAAAACTTGACCCTGCACACACAACAATGGGTCAGTGCGAATCATGCGAATATGGAAAGGCTATACGCAAACCCATTGGCAATACGCGTGAGCCAAAGCGGCAGGAGAAGTTCGGTGACGAAATACATTCGGATGTCTGGGGACCATCCGATGTGCAAACCCTGGGTCATAAAAGGTTCTATGTCTCATTCACAGATGATTATACCCGATACACACACCTATACCTCCTAGCGGCAAAATCTGAAACTTTCGACGCCTACCGAACATACTCGGCATGGGTAAAAACCCAGCGCAGCACCGTCATCAAACATCTGCGCTCTGACCGCAGCGGCGAGTACCTGAGCGAGGAGTTTACCCGTTACTTAAAATCCCAAGGAACAGAAAGAAAACTCACCACACACGAAACACCACAGCACAACGGCGTCGCAGAGCGGTTAAACCGCACCCTCCTTGAACAGGCACGGACGGTACTATACGCAAGCGGATTACCGAAAACCCTATGGGGGGAGGCGTTAGCCCATATCGTCTGGGTAAAGAACCACACAGCATTGCGCGTACTCGACGGCAAAACGCCACACAAGCTGCTAACAGGCAGGAAACCCTACCTCGGCAACCTACACGAATGGGGGACATGTGTATGGGTCCACGACGACTCTGGCCCCAAACTCAACGTTAGAGCGTGGGAGGGACGCTGGATAGGAATAGATGGTGAGAGCGGAGCGCACCGTGTGTATAACGAACAGCGCCGCACCGTCCACGTTGAGCGCAACGTGTCGTTCGACACACACTCGGGGGCCAATTTTGATCACTCGGACGCGCAGATCGAGGGGGAGAGAGAAGAAACCACTGTAAACGATCAGCGCAGCGAGCAGCCCCCACATAAAAACGAACCCCCACCTGGCCCGCAACCACAACCTACCAACGCTCCCACTACCACGCTCGATACCCAACTGCGCCGCTCAACAAGACAGCGCACCGAGTCACCATACCTACAGATGCTGCGCAATAATGAGGGAACGCACAGCGGACGAGAAGGGGACCCGATCTTACCTCGTGGAATCCAGGGAGCAGCTCTTGAGGGCCAACGTGAGAGAGAGGGCGATAACGCGACCGCAGAAGCCGATGCAGCGGTCAACGATGACCAATGGGAAGCTGAGGAAATTGCTTACGCAATGTACGCTGGCGTAAGCAAGGCCGAGGCACTGGAACCATGCACAATTGATGAAGCGCGGAAGCAGCCAGACTGGCCACATTGGGACGCCACCATCAAGGCCGAGCTAAAAAGCCTAGACGACGCGCACACCTGGGACATCATACCCCAACCACCAAATGGCACCAACGTTGTCGACTGCAAGTGGGTATTTCGCATAAAGAAAAACTCAGCTGGCGAAATCGACAAGTATAAAGCGCGCCTTGTCGCGCGAGGATTCACACAAATCCAAGGTGTCGACTACTACGAAACGTACGCCCCAGTCGCCCGCTTATCGTCCCTACGACTCATACTCGCCATTGCTGCCCGATATGATTGGGAGATCGACGTTTTCGACTTCCAATCAGCTTTTCTCAACGGTAAATTGGACGACAATGAGGTCATCTACATGGAACTACCACCCGGCTTCGATAAGTCCGGTCGAGACCTCATCGCCCTACTACACGTTGCTCTATATGGGTCAAAGCAAGGTGCGTTGAAATGGTACCAACGGCTGTGCACTGAATTAAGCAAACTCGGCCTTAAACGTACAGAGGCTGACTGGGGAATTTTCGTCGCACGAATAGGCCAGCACCTGCTGATCTTAGCATCTCACGTTGATGACTGCACGGTAACCGGATCTTCCAAGGAACTCGTAAGAGCTTTCAAAGCTGAAATAGGGTCACGACTCAAGATCACGGATCTCGGACCCATCAGCTGGTTGCTCAGAATGAAGATAACTCGTGATCGTGATGCCCATACCATTTCCATCTCCCAACAGTCCTATGTCGAAGCCATACTCACGAAATTCAATTTCGCCGACCAGAAACCTGTATCCATACTAATGGACCCAACTGCACAGCTCTCGCGAGCCCAGTCACCCAAGTCTGCAGTCGACGTCGCCACCATGCGACAAGTCCCATTCCGTGCGGCACTCGGCTCACTAATGTACCTGGCAGTTG
The DNA here is from genome assembly GCA_038089395.1 of Pulveroboletus frians. Lineage (NCBI taxonomy): Eukaryota > Fungi > Basidiomycota > Agaricomycetes > Boletales > Boletaceae > Pulveroboletus > Pulveroboletus frians. The sequence goes on from JBBPKT010000743.1 coordinate 6,555, forward strand.
GCACGTGCCCAGACATCGCGTTCGTAGTATCTACGCTTGCCCAATATACTGAAAATCCAGGATTGCCGCATTGGGAAGCACTTAAACGTGTCTACCGCTACCTCATCGGCACTAAGGGTTGGTCGCTAACGTATGGAACTCAAACGAACAGCCTCGTTGGCTATGCTGATGCGGATGGTGCCTTGCAAGAACATCACCACGCTATAAGTGGCTACGCTTTCATTGTTGATGGTGGAGCTATCTCATGGAGTTTGCGGAAACAGGAGCTCGTCACCCTCTCCACAACAGAAGCTGAATACGTTGCATCCACCCACGCTGCCAAGGAAGCCCTTTGGCTCCGTCGCCTTATCGGCGAAATTTTCCAACCTCTACATAACCCAATCACCCTTTTCAATGATAACCAGTCTGCCATTGCACTCACCAAAGATGGTAACTACCATGCGCGCACTAAACATATAGATATCCGATACCATTTCATTTGTTTCTCGGTTTCGGATGGCTCAATTGTTCTAGTCTACTGTCCCACTGATAGCATGGTTGCTGATACTCTCACCAAAGCTCCGCCCTCTGCCAAGGCAAAGCATTTTGCTTCCGAGCTTGGACTCCGTGCCGCTTGAGGGGGAGTGTTGGAGTTCAGACGTCACTTTGTAATCAGCCACGCTTACCTAATGTCGGTCGCCCTTCATTCACTCGTCGTTTCTTTTGCATACCTCAGTTGCTTGACATAGCCAACTGAGGTAAGACATTCTTTTATACAGACACTAGAACTATTACTTATATCCCTGTAGACTTATATCTCCTACAGGTAATCTAGTTGCTTGACATAGCCAACTGAGACTTATATCTCCTACAAAATCCTTATCAGAGTGATTGACAAGTAGGATTTTTACCTCCCCTCTATAGTCAGAGTCAATGACACCAGCTCTGATGGCTATTGAGGCTTTAATTGCCAAGCCAGATCAAGGGGCGATATGACCATAATGATGCGATGGGATTTTCATACTTAATTTCATGGATACCAACACTTGTCTGCAGGCTGGAATCACCACATCTTCAGCTGCATAGACATCATATCCTGCAGCACTATCAGATCCTCACTGAGGTAGTGGGATGGTTTTATCCTCATGTTTAACCTCAAGAGGTTTCTCATGCTTAAGGATGCTTACTTTATTCACTTGGGCCAGTGATGTCTCACCCACGGCTTTCAGTGATTCAGTCTTATTTTCATTCTCGGACGGTTGTTCGATAGATAATATAGCAAATTTATTTGGGGACGGAACAACAATACAAGAACTATCGACTTTAGACAAATCAGTACGACCAGCTACTGTTTGTTGACAGAAAAACCCTGTTCTTTCATCTCTTTCATAATTTCAGCCATCTCCTCATTTGTCTGATAATAGATTTGCGCTCTGTTAATATTGATGAAGTGCATACAGGGTTGTTGGGGACAGCGACGGATGTGATCAGTGCAGGGCCAGTCTTTACCACAGGTAAAACACTTTCCTTCAGCACACACTTTGTTGATATCCATTGGTATTCCTCTTCCCGCAAATATTCCAACCTCCTTTGGTGGCACAGATTGGGGTTGGCTGAAACCCTGTAAAGGCTGGGTGTTCAAGGTGGGAGCAGAGGGAGAGGTTTGTTGACATGGCAGATACTTCTGTGGATCCAAGGGCCAGCAGTAGGTAGGACAATTATTTCTTCCGGTTGATTCTCCAGCGTTAAGAGCTTTGTGAGCTCTTCTATTCTGGAGGGATATTTCTGCCTGTCTAAGGCATCGTTCCCACCATGAGATATCCGTGGAACTAGTGAGCGTGGCGTGTGCTTGTTCTGTGAATCCAATCACCTCTTCCTTGACATCTTGTTGGACAACATGTACCAGCGTTTTGTCAAAGGAAGGGCTGTGTTCACAACCCGCTTTGTTCATTAGCTGTCCCATCTTGATAAAGAAATCTTTGATTGTCTGGGACCCTTGTTTCAGCATCATGAGCTTCTTGTATGCCTTGTGTCGAGCAGCTTGATGAAATGAGCCCACATATGATGCTGCAGGATACAATTGTCAAAGTACCAGTTGGCGAACCTCCATGCCAAGCTCAGGTTCTCATCTCCCAGGAAGCTCAAGGCAATGACTATCTTTTGTGCATTGGGGGGGTGGATTGGGAACCCGAGGAAGTAGTTTCTCAAGCTTGTCATCCAAGCCTTGTATTTGGATTTATCGCCTTTAAAGACGAATGGCTTTGGGGAAATGGACTTGCCCAAAGTTGGGCCTTGTAAGGCCATCGGAGGGGGATCATATTGGGGAGGCATCTGCACTCTCGGCAAATGTGGTGAATTCGGAGGGCTAGACCCAGGACTATCCGGGCTTGGTGGACCTCCTCCAGGGAATGGTGGCACGACAATGTGGATAGGGCTATGAGCACGGCCCTTGCCCTTTCCTTGGTACACTGGCGAGGCAGGATGAGGTGGGGGCGGCCTTTGTGGAGGATTACCACCCTGCATTTCCTTGAGAAGTCACTGCACCTTATACGTAATAGGGGAGCAAACTGGCTTAGATGCATGGATGGGTCCATGGAGAAAAGGGTTGTCCTCATATGTCTTAATCCAAAGGGCATATTTTTCATTGAATGTGAGGTTGTCATCCTCATACAGGTGGAGGACTTCAGGCACATATTCCTGGATGGGGGCTGAGCTGGATATAGGGGATCCGAGCGATGTATAATGAGAATGTGTTATCTGTCCACTGCCAGATGCTCCTAATGGACTCTCTGGTGGGCGCAACTGAATGCAGGAAAATGATACAGGGACCTCTAAAAACTCCAAATTTCTTCAGGCAGACAGGATAATGGCTTCTTCTACAGCTTGATTTGGCTGGTGGAGGTTCTGGCAAAGAGGGGTAGATGGGTATAGCCTGGTGTCGAACTACACAGTAATGATGTGTATATCAGCGTGATGTTACAGGTGATCACATGAACCCGCCACCACTATTGCTAGGTGGGCTGTTTGCACCAGTTGGTCTATACCGGTGAACAGGCACTAGTGCACTATGCACAGAGCAATGTTATCCTTATTTATATGGCAGATGACCATGTATGCAAACTGTTTCCGTGTTATGCAGGGCCCGTCAAGCGGTACTGTACTATAATCCCTTGACCCTGGGCCCAGGTGGCTTTAACGCAGCTACGTGCGATGAAGAGTCAGGATAGAGTCAATTTAATGTCTGACAGATGCCTGTAAGAGATCTTGCGAGTGGGAAGCAGTCACCCGCTTGAGAGTTTGCTAGTGGGAGCAAAGGGCTCGACCAGCTAGGTAAAGAATTAGAAGAGAAGCGGAGAAGGAGAGAAGCATGAAAGATTTGTGGGAGAACGGGAGTGGGAAGTCAAAAAGCACAAAGTGCGCTTGGTGAAAAGTTACACCTGGAATTATATCAGACCCAAACTCAAAGTGAGAATGAAGGTCAAAAAATGAGAATTCCAAGCATAAAGAATACAGATTATACTATGGGTTTATATACTATCTGAAGGCTGTGCTATGGAACTTACTAGAATATCATAGAATGTCTCAGAATGATTACCTAATATGATGTTATAGGAATCTTCTGGAATATTCTATAGCCTTCCGATAAGATAAGATAAGGATTAGATAAGACGTGAATGATGATTAGTGAAATAAGATTCTCTTGTTTCTAACAGTAGCACCCATAAGACAGTGAAACGGTTGCCCCAGCAGGAGGTCAAAGTTAGCATGGGCCAACACCTGGACCTGCAACATAACCTCTCCTGCACCAAAGTCCAAGGCAAGGTTCTCGAGAACCCCAATGGTGGTGTCAATGCTGGTATTGGCAGAAGACATACACATGGTATAATCAGACCGGACTGGAAGGCCCAATCCTTCCCATACCTGCTTCAGCATGGCGATGATTTCAGATCTGGAGTCGAGGATACTGAGGATGGTGTGACCAGAACAAGTGATGTGCGCCTCAATGGTGTGAAGAGGGACATTATGGTGGGCGACAATCAGCCTGTCCTTGTTGTAGAGGACCCGACCGCTGTACTTGTGGGCAACAGAAGCTGAATCAAGACTGGCTAACTCATTAACCTTGACGACATTAGTAGAAGTAGTGGGCATGACCCTCTTTACCATGGTGAGGTCATGAAATTGTTTACGAAATTCAGGGGATACTGTGAAAAGGTCCTTGACAGGGACCAGGATGGAAACATCCATCACCCAGTCCAAGACTCACTTTGGGGCAGAGTCATTGTTGAGAGGGCAGGAGTACCTAAACTGGGGGCCAGAATATGATGGGAAGGATGTGTTAGCGTTAGGGGTGTGAGAAAAAACATTACTGGTTGAGCTGGATGAAGGGGTGCCGGATCTGGTTGGACCTATAATAGCAGGAATGGATGACAAGGATGATGGGGCAACAATGCCCCTGGACGATTTGTGCTGCTCCAGGCGCAAAGACGAAATATTTGGAACAGGGATAGGAGCATGGGCGGAAGTTGGGGGTGCCGTGAAGGGGCATGTGGTTTCCTTGGTTTGCCATTGGTGGTCAGATGGTGGGGGCTTGAATTGGTAGATTGATAACGAGGGTGGATGTAGTGATTGCTAAGGTGGGTGGATTGATTGCTAGGGCAAACAGACTTGGTGGACAAGATGGCAGGTTGATCGATAGGTCCAAAAGCGACCCGATAGATAGTGAAGATGAGGATGAACTCGACAAATCTGAGAGTGATCAATGCCCCTGTGATGTGGGGGTTGGAATGAAATTTGATGCTGAACTTGATGAATCGAGCAGCATTAAGGGTGAGAGTGGTGAGGGCAGATGTGCGGGTTCCTCATGCAAGTGAGAAGTTCTTCAACAAGGCATGGAGTGGGCAAAACCACCAGAGATGAAGGGTGAATCTGTAGACAAGGGATCTGTCAAGTAAGAAGTTCCGGTTCTGGACATGTTGTGACATGCTCATTCCAGGGTCACCAGAATAAACAGATCTGAAGATCCACTCAGATTAAGTCCACAGAATTTGATGAGTAAGGCTTCAAGCTCTTGTCGCTGAGGTGTTGGTCACAGCATCCTCCTCGAAAACCCTGTAGAACTCCTCATGGTGGGCTCCAGTTGAAAGATAGTTAGTGGGTGTGGGGTGATGTGTGTAGGGTTGAGTTTCCTCATCCCAAGGGGTTCTGTAGAGGGTTAGTACCAGGGACTGATGATTATGACTGACCTCAGTGCACTAGAGCGAGATAAAATAGTTCCAGACGATGTTCCGGGAAGAAGACTAATAATCTGGCTGATAGTGAGGACCAGGTGCACACAGATGTGGTCACAGATGGGACTGGATTGAGTGTGATAGGAGTAGAAGATGCGAGAACCTGATGAAGACAAAGGGAAATGATGAAGAGAAGGGAAAATGACGATGATGGAAATGAAATGGGTGATGATAGGGGAAATTGACGATGATATAAGAAAAACCCAACCAAGGACAAGGGTTGGATACGAATGAGGGGTCAAGGATGAGGACCCGGATACTGACGATGATGAAGAAAAATGGTGTCAAGGACAATCTTGACAATGAGGAAAGAGACTTCTGACGATAGAGAGATGACCAGTGGGTGCAAAACTGATGAGATTCAAGATCTCAATGCAACACATTTATAGTCCAGGCATTTCCCTGGACTTTGTAGCTATAACAACACCCAAGGCCCTATGAAGGGACACTCAAATCTAAGTAGTGGGGAGTCAAGAAACACAAGATATCATAGTCAAATGTCAATGAAATGAAATGTATGGCAAAATCAACGAGTGATACATATAAACAGGCGATCCAGTAGATGGAACTGGACTGGATGGAATGGGTACATAAGAACCCAGGACTGGATGAATGAATTGGATAAACAGATAAACAAGATACGGAACAGACTGACCTTGAGATGGTATGGACGGATGTGAGACACAACTAGGACACTTGATAGACATATGGATGAGCTAAAAAGTAGAACCTACAACCGTAGGAGGCCACAGGCTCCTACACTGGGATTGATGGGTACATCTCCCTCAGATTGGTCCCCATGTAGGCCCGTGTGATTGGGCTCTTGGCCCTCAGGCCTGGTAACACCCTTAGCGAGGTCGTTGAACAGTCAGCATTCTTGGGTTGCAGGGTCAATGGACTCATAAGGGTAGGGTCAGCCTCCACTGCCATCCCTCTGCTATCCTTGACACTGCTTAGTGTCTGGGAGGCCTGTGCCTCCTCTGCTACTGCAGTGCTAGGCCTAGGTTCCATGCTCAGTCCCAGTGTCTGGCCCATTGTCAGGGTTTTTACCCCCTTCTTTACAATCTTAGGATCCCTCAGGAGTTCCTTGGGAGTCCTGGGCAGTCATGAGCTACCCATTAAGGGGTTTTCCCCTCATCCTGACAGTCTAGTCACTGTCGACTTCACTTGGCTGTGGGTCACCATGCGACTCATTGTGAATACATGTTTTCACACTTCAAAAAATTTGTAAGATTGCTGTATTGGGTGCTCTGCACCCTGTCCTCACTTCTTACTCACACTGGTGAAGTGTACTGAGTGGTATTCACAGATGAGTAATGTAGGAGTAATATATGAGGATTGGCCCGTCACCAGGATGGGCCTCTCCTTTTTATCTACCTACCATGCATGTGATTACCTCATATCACATGTGCTCATAAGTATGCAATCAGGGGTTATTACCCCATTTAGTATCTACAGGGGCTACTGCCCCTTACACATACCCTGACTGTTATGATTTATGTTTACATCTTATGTCTTTCTCCTCTTTCAGACTTATCACTTCTTGCTTAGTTCTTATTACACTAAGCCTGTAATTCCTTCCACCACATGCTAGATTGTTCTTTCAGTTTCCCAATCTTTCTTTGATTACTCATTGCTCATTTTTTGCTACTGGCTTGCTGACTCAATGATCAGTTAGCTGTTTATTCTTTCACATTCTTCCAGTTTCTATATGATTACTCAGCATTCTTTCACTCTCATATATAAACTCCCAAGTAGCACCCATGTCTCTCAGCTTAGACCTACTTGGCTTACATAATCCTAACTCCTTTTCTTGTATCTTTGCTCTATACCTGAGTGAGCGCTTTTGCTCCTGCCTGCATTCCATCCTGATTACAAGGGACAGTCCTTGGTTCACCTGCATCACCAGGAAGCCCCTTGTCTGGTCATACCAGGACAAACCCTTGACCTTGCTGTTTGCTGTTAGAGATGACAACTCTGATCTCCTCTGGGCCCTCCTGTCAAACTCTGAGGTTCCTTAATGAAGTTCCGGACAAACTCCTATAACTCCTACATAGGAGTTACCAAAGTCCTATAGAAGCAGTCAGAAATGGATAGGAAGGCTGGACTTGTGTTCAATGGAATATCAGTATGCATTCCTTATGTCATTCCTTTACCCTATCTTTGCTTCATTCTCATTCCATAACCTCATGCCGTTTTCCCTTTTCGTTTACCATTTCCTTATGGAGATCACTTGTTTCATTTCGGAGTTGATCAGACTTCGCGCTCGCATCTTTGCCTACCTTATATATATATTCCCTTTCACTGCTGGGCTCTCCTCAGTCATTCCTGCTACTCCTTGGGCAGTGGCTGAGGTGAGCACCAGCTTTGCTTTACCTTATTACTATTGCTAATTAGTGTAGTGGG
>JBBPKT010000744.1:0-14219 GCA_038089395.1 Pulveroboletus frians
TTGAGCTAGTACCACATGTTTTACTTGTAGTACAAAAACCTCGAACGTCTGCCTGACGTCAGGCCTGACATAACTCGCATAACGACTTCAATGCAGGCCATTCATTCCGTCCTTGATAGCTAGTTCACGATACAGAAAACCACCACGCCGTGTATTACATAGACGATAAGATTATGTTCAGACGTGAACGTAATGTCCACAGTTGATAACTTGTTCTAGAAACGGGGGACGGAAAACCTCGGTCACACGCCCCACCGACATCAGCCCAACATAACCCTATTTTATCGTCCACGGGACGTCAGCTTAATTTGGGTGTGTACTTGGAATAGAGGGTTAAGGAATCAGTACTCGGCCTGGTGTGCTTGATATTCAAATGAGAACCTGTCAAGCATACCCGGTTAATCTCGTGTTGCGGGTCGCTCAAGATGGCCAGGGATACTGGAGACTTGGTCTCGATTTCCGACCAGGAACTTTCTGATGGGAGCCTGAGCTCATCGCAGGATTGCGGGTCAGTATGCATGCAGTCGCAGCCAGCACCACAGCGAGGAGAGGGCAGGAATCATTCGTACATCTTGAGCTTGGACATCCTTGCACACTCCCTTGTCCAACAAAGCTACATGTTCCAAAGGAGCGAGCGCCCCGACTGAGGGAAGAGCTCGCCAAGGTCAGCAACAGTACGCCACGACTAGTTGCGAGGACATAGGTAGAAGCTCTTGGTAATCAGTACCTCGTATAGTGCAGAATCAATCTTATCGAACTTAAGGATGTTTGATGGTCAATTGGTTGTTGAAGTGGTCATTCGCCGGAGCAGAACGGAACTGCTTATCGATAGAACCCATCCGGATGAAAGATAGGTCAGATACGGAAAGTTGAAAATCCTCGGTCTTTCCCAGTGCCGAAAGGATATAGGCCAAATGGCACATGTATCTATAACTCAAAAACTTTAGTCACCATTTCGAGTACCGGTGATAAGGATACTGTCACGACCACATGGTCAACCGAACGAAATTATGTACGTACGTTGGCTCAGTCACTCGAAACATCCCTCAGCCACACCCTCATTACCGTGACGCCCGAATGGAGACCGCAGGTCCGCAATCATTCAGGGGTTTCGAGTTCCTCCGCATCAACGTGAGTCCAAGTCCGAAGCCCTAGGGTCTGGGTAAGCGCTAATGAAACGGGTAGACTGTCGCAAGACATGCTGAAAAAAAGGTTCAGAAAACGTGTCAAGTTACCTTGCCTCGCAAGGTTAGGTCTTGGTCTTCGGCGACCATCAAGACGGTGCACGTGACACTCGCACTCGAACACGCACCTATTAGAACGGTAGAACGTTTTGAGCGAAACAAAGGGGATAAGAACGGCCACATCAGTCGAAACGATGTTTTCGGCCTTGGTGTGAACATGGCAGATACTCCTCATCAGTAACCAGGACATCATTTGTCTAGACATGACCTCGTGCATGCATGCTTACCATCAACAGAACGCACTTGGTGGAGCCGGGCCTGTTGGATAGACCTAGATGAGCATCGCGTGACGGAAGAGCGACGCGTGGCCGGGCGAGTGGGAAAGGGTATTAGCTGATTTGCCTCGAGTGGACGATGCGGCAGGAGAGAGGAGGGCGTGCTGCTTCATAATGACGATATATGAAGAAAAACAAAACAAAAAAAAGCGGAAAGGGAAGCGAACCTGAGGAGTGCCATCTGACTGCGTCCAGCGCAGCATGTGCACAGATCGACCACGTGTTTCCGTTCAAAACACACCTTGCCCAATACCGACCACCATCCACGCGCTCAACACCGTTCCCCTCGCCAAAAACACAAGGCAAGTCGCCCCAGTCACGTATTTAACCCAGAACCCGTCTCAGATGACTCTCATTCACTTTTCCTCCCTTCGTAGTCATGACTGACGCCGCACCCGTGACTTCCGCTACCGACACTGGCTCTTCCACCAGGGAGAACGGTGGCGTCAGCGGCCCAAAGGCTATCATTAAAAACGTCGACATGGCAGAGGAGATGCAGCAGGAGAGCATCGATGTCGCATCTGCAGCCCTCGAAAAATACAGCATCGAGAAAGACATCGCCGCCCAGATCAAGAAAGAGTTCGACAAGCGCCATGGTCCCACTTGGCATGTCGTTGTCGGAAAGAACTTTGGGAGCTACGTTACTCATGGTAAACCCTTTCTTCCTCTTAATCTGCCCCATGCCCAACTGAAGCCCTTGTACCAGAAACCAAACACTTTATCTATTTCTATGTTGGGTCATTGGCCATTCTTATCTGGAAGTCATGAAGCAACGCAAACTCCCGGGCGATTTCCCTCTGTTCTAGATTACTGTGAGTAGTCGGACTACGCTCCAGCACTTGATTGGCTGATCGATCCAAGTACAGACGCGTCAAAGAGCACCTCGTGCACATTATTGTAGCAACGTCATTGCCATCCCTAGCCGACGCCCTCGGTCATGTAATTACCATCCCTTGGTCGTTCGTGTATCGTCGGATTTTCTTGCTGTTATCCTAACAGGAGTACATTCTTGACTGCTCGACCGCGGTCGCCAAACACTCGATAAGCAACAGCATCCTGATTAAGATCGCCTTCGGGACGTCGACCAAGAGCGCCAAATGGATGCTCTGTACACACAAAAACGAGTGCATGCGGACAACGAAGTACATGTTTTACTAGTATCATCTAAATCTTTCCGTCCGTCCGTGAGTCAGACCGCAATGCAAACGATCACAGGGGAGGCCCGCTCAGCCTGTCATTGGCGGCGTCTTTTTACCTCTCGCAACAACCTCGAGCACCACACGCGCCAAACATTCTCCATCCTCGACATTGAACACACCCACATGCAACTCACCAATATCGCCGTCTGCAGGAACCCCGTAGAATTCGACTGCCCTCTTTTCGCCACCATTGCCTCCAAACCCTTTCAACTCTGCCTGCATAAACGACGGCAGCGCTCGTCCTGAAATCAACCTCGCCTCCAATTTCCGATACTGATTACTCGAATCTTGCATCGGCACTCTAAATTTGAACTTTTCGCCCGCGCGCACCAGAAACCGCACACTCGCGTTTGTCTTTGTGCCGCTGGATGTTGCACCGTGACCTTGCTGAGAAGACTCCAACGATGAGAACGACTTATCTGATACCGAACGCGCGTTCGAGGAGCCTTCCCCGAGAGTGCGGACGTAGTGCATGCCGATACGCAGTTCATCGATGCTCGTGTGATGTCCTTCCTGACTTTCTTTGTACACTTGTGCTGTCTGACTTGCGATCCTCCTCGCCCCCGAGGACGTTTCTGGTTCAGCAACGTTGCTCGAAGGTGACCGTGGTGAAGGAACGCGTGCTGCATGCGTAAACTGTTTCAAACGAGGCCGCTCCTCACCAGGGCGGAGTGAGTCAGGGTGAGAATCAGCCGAGATGGCGCTCGTGCTTTGCAAACTCTCCCTCACAAGGCTAGAAGGAGAGAGGAACCATCAAACGAGAAGCTGAAAATAATACCATAAGCTTACCTTCGTCGCCCAGTCCCTCTCACGGCGGCCGGTGCTGGTGGTCGCGGACCGCGAGGCGAGTTCGGGGGCGCAAAATCCGCCCTCCTCCTGGGAATTGATCTCTCGCCCGTCGAATTCGACGGTGAGGGAGTAAAGCTGACCACCGTACTCGCTCGCCTGTCCGCAAGGTGGCCATCACGGAGCGAAGCTGCACTCTCCGCGTGTGGAGGTGACCTGACGATCTCCACATATTGCCCTTCGACAGGCATTTCCTCCATGCCGTCCCGTCGGACCAACGGAACCGGGTGACTGATGTTAGGCCGTGCAGGGGGACCTCGACGCTTATACTTATCGCTCACGTTCCGCGCCGTGCTCTTGATCCTACCAAAAAACTCAGCCTTCTTCATAACACCCTCGGCACACGACGCCTGTACCGTCGATGGCGTCGTTGGTGCCCGGGGCGAAACTCGTCGCAGTCCCAGCCCGGGATTATCGTACGAACGGGTCGGTGGATGATAGCCCGGACCAAACGGGCTTTCTTTAGCTTGCGTGTCGAGACTCCCTTTCTCCGACGTTGCGCTCGTATCAGCCTGAACACTCCATCCGTACCCTCGCTCGTAACTTCCTTCGCGTACCTGGATCCCAATCCCGTACCAGCGTTTCTCCGCCTCGGTCCATGCTCCCGCACCTTCTTCGCCAAGGACTGCCGAGTCTTTGATACGGGTACATCGCCTGAACATCGCCAACACAAAGCCAAGAAAGAAAACACCACCAACGACACCAAACACGAGTGATACGATTAACGTGACCTGGGACCTTGACGGTGCACCCGCCCCATCCATCCCACTCCCCTTGATCTTCTCCAGCTCCGGGGATTCCACGGAGAGCGTCGCATGTGATGTCGAGTGCGTAATGTGTGAATACGCAACGAACGTGACACGTATTTCGGGTGTGTCGGAATTCGCGGGAATCTGCCCTGTGAGTTGTGCCGTAACCGGGTCGAAGTTTAGAAACGTGCCTGCGCTTGAGGGGTTGAAAGACGCGCTCAAATTCGCGTCGCTGTGCTGCGCCGATACATTCGCAAAATACTGGGCAAGATTGAATTGCACCCTCTGGCCCGGATCAGCTTGAATCGTACCCAAGTCCAATTTCGAAAAGTAAGATGCGACAATGTCTAGCGCAACGCTCGTATACAGGGTTTGATTGAAGTTCGACGTCAGCGTGACCGGTAAAGTCGGTTTGCCGTCTGCGGCCGTAAAGTTGCTCGGAGGAGCACCAAATAATGTCTTGCTTTCCGGATCGTACTTGAGCCAGTTGTGGTATGACGAAACATCGATCGACAACACAGTCACATTTGCAGGCTGTAGCGCTTGGCCATCGACCAGGACACCAGTGAAATCCGCCGACGAGGACATCGAGATGTTGCATGTCGTACCCGCAGTGACGTTCACTGTTGGCAACGTCGAATACGCAGACAACTCATGAGATGCAACGACGAGATTAAATCGAACCGACGCAGCAGAATATCCCTCTTGATCGGCGCCGTAGACTTCGATGTCGAGCGTGAGGGGTGCCGGGACGACCTCATCGCCGGGAGCAACACCGTCAAACGTTGCCGTGGAAGGGTCAAATGTGATCCAGGACGGTAATGGCGTTCCGTCCGACTGTAACGCGCCATAATACAAATCGTTTTGGGCCCTAAACATGTCCCAGTCGAGACCAATACTGAACGACCATCTCGAGGGTACTCTCAACGTCGGTTCGTCCGTAGCGAGCGCAGACCCCGGAGAAAGAAAGAAAACAGACGACAATGACGGGTTCCCTGCGTAAAACTGTTCACTGATTGATTTCTGAATCGTCGGCGCGGGATATGGCGTCACACAGAGAACGAAACTCGAAGATGCAGCTGATTCTGTGTCACTCGCAGTCACCGTGATAGAGGGTCGGCCTTCGTCTGCAGGAGCGGGAATGCCGTGGAACGTCAACGTGTGGTTATCAAAGCTGAGCCAGGCAGGAAATTCGGACGCGAAGTAAACCAACGATTTGTCCGAGTCGGTGGAGAACGTCTTCGAGCTCATGGTCCATGAGTAGTTTTGGCCAACACGTGCAATCAACGGATATTGATTGTCCAGGGGGTTATCGAGAGAAACATTAGCCGAGATCACAGTGACCATGGCGAAGATGGTGAAAAGAATGGCAAGCATAGTGATGGGAGTCGTAGAGGGCGACGATGACGCACGTGAGAGAACGAGTCGGCCAGCGAGCTCGACTTCAAAATTAGTTGGCGGGAAGTGCTCAACGGGGTAGAGATGAGGAAACGAATTGGTTGAACATCGGAACAAGAAATCAGTCACGTGCACAATACACACACATACACACGCAGTAATCCGAAATATTGTAACAGCAGCCGGTGATCCTGAAAGCATGGATGAAACATCGAATGCGATCTAAATGGTAAGTAAAGGTAAAGCATTGAAGTCTTTGAAGAGTGGGAAAGGAATATCTACAAGTAAGCCGTCAAACCTGCTGCTTGTATCTTCGCTGGCTCTTGCGTGTTCAAGAAACCGATGAGTTGGATTAACTCAGCTCGTCCCTCATCACCGATCTGATCTACACCACTTGGGTCCAGAACGTGGACGAACACACGGAGTAAGGCATCCAGGTGTGGGCCGAGCGTCTGGGGGGCGTTCCGGAAGAGGTGAAAGAGGGTACGGAAGACAGGCCGGTTCTCGATGTAGTCCTCTTTCAAAGGCAGGGCCGCCACGAAGACTGGAAGAACCTGATCAAGAGGCACAGCAGCATAGTTATGATAAATAAGTCGTGCAACGGCGCCGGTTGCATTGTCCTTGGCATTCAACCGGGAGCGATGTGCATCAGGAGGAGCATCGAAGAGGGGGCGGAGGGCAGCGAGGAGGGGTAGATACTGTGGGGTGAGATCGACCGCGGAGTGTTCTACCAGGAGACCGACAGCGAAACATGCATTGCTTTGGACTTCTGCTTCACTATCACTCAAAGCTCTGTAAAACAGCTCCAACAGGGGCTCAGTGTGAGGGGTGACGGCACCCTTAATGCCAGCAATGATTTCTGCCAAGCATCCTATGGCAGACGACCTGTCGCTCAAAGATCGATTCTTTCCCTGCGTTCCCATACATCAGAGGTGTTCGAGGCGGGGAGTAGGGCAACTCACATAATACTTCGCAATCAGAGGGAAGAAAGTCCCAAAGGCCTGAGCAAAGTCGGACCCGAGTGCATTTGACAGTGCTGCAACGAGATCCCCCGCCGAGGAAACGAGGACCGAGTCGTATTCAGCCTGATCTTCTGGTGCCTCCTCGTGCTCATCCTGATCTGGGTCTTGCTGACAGAGAGCCTTTTGGCTCAAAACCTGAATAGCAATATTGCAGATTTGCTCAACATCTAAGATAATCTTAGCGAAGTAACAGAGAAAGCTACGGAGAAACATACTATTCTCGGTGAATGCAGGTCCTAACTTGTTGATCGTCTCTGCAAGACCAATGCAAAGCGATGCCACCACAGTCCTGGTAGACATAAGAAAAGATGAAAAACGATGAAGGTCGGCTATATGAATTCCTTACTTGTTGTCCTCGGATTCATACATTTCAAGTAAAGGGGGAAGGCAATGTCCGACTAGCTCTTTGACAACGGGTTGTAGAGGCACGGTCTTCCATGCTAGCATAAGGAGTGTGGGCCAAAGATTCAAGCTATTTGCTCACCACGGTAGCACCGGCTTGCCACTCCTGCGGGTCACTAAGTTCATAGAAAACCCTGACCAACTCAAGTAACGATTCCGTGGCCGATTTACGAATTCCTTCGTAGTAGTGCGCAAGAAGGGCGACGAGCTCAATGACGCACTGCTCGACGTAGGGAAAGAAGTGATTGCGAGTCGCAAGGAACAATGCCCCGATCGTGTCTGCGGCAATTTCCTTCTCAACAGCAATAGCACTGTTGACCTCGAGCATCTTGTCGACGTCCACATCTTCCATCTCCGCCTCGACATTGCCATCCGCATCAGTATCAAGAACTGTGATTGCATTAGAGGGGGAAGCACCGGACGCAAACGCCGCAGCGGCCTCTTCCGAAACTACAACGTGAGGAGTGAGCTGTGAGTTACAGTCCTGGGCAATGTGTGTATAGCTCACGGGTGATCTGAGTTTCTTCACCATGTTCGGCCAAACGACAGCTGGCCAAGAGGGGAGGAACCACATTCGGGAGGTAGGGCGCGAATTCTTCACCAAAGACTCGGGCCATCACTGAGAAGAACAGGAAACTACACTCTCTCAAACGTGGGCTACCCATCTCGAGTCCCTGGAACGCTTGCTTCATCATGTCAGCGAAATATGGTCGGAACGCGTCAGCACCAACGGCTTCAGCGAACGTGCCAACTGCATCCATTGCAATGCCGCGCAGCTCACTCTCTTCCCCCTCTCCAGTGAGGACGAGGAAGTGTTGCAGGCGGTTCATAGTCGGCTGGAAGTATGGCAAGAACTTCTCTTTCGAAGCGTGAGCGGCACTGCCAATGGCACCAGTGACGACAGATTTGACGGGAATGGGAGCTGTGTCTAAGAGGTTTGCAAGCTGTTCCATAATCAGGTTGAGATATTGATCAATAACATCTTGCAATATCTCAAGAAGTGCATCAAGGGCAGTGCAGGCAGAGCGTTGGGTTCCCGGGTCGTGGACCAAGTTCATTATTGCCTAAGAAGCTTTCAGCCGGGGAGAAATCAAAGTGGTGTAAAAACTTTACGGGAATGAGCGTGGCATGCTTAGCTGAGCACTCATCCTCCAGCCATTCGCACAAACAACTGACAGCGATGCAGGTGGCCTTCCTCACTGAAGGATCGACGTCCTGGAGGCCGGCCTCGATAACGGGCCAGACTTGGCTCATAATTGGAGTCATGAACTCGCTACAACCCTCGACCACCACACCGAGGGCGAGCATTGCGCCGCGACGGTTATTCGGATCGGGTGATGAGAAGTACTGTTGGATCAGAGCGCGAAGGGCGGGGAAGACCTGGGTAGGAGGAAGGTTCGTTGCTAAACCGTCGATGATGCGCAACGCAGACTACGGAACCATCAGCATATAATTGCATCTAAAAGTGACGAATTTACTCTACATGGGGCATCTTCGTCACTGTCTTCTGGTTCTGGTTCAGTGGTGATCGGCATGAGACCCTCCAAGATTTTCCCTGCTAAATTTTGGCTTTGAATCTTCGTCTTTTTGCTGTAAGAGGAGATAAGGAGTCGTCGCATCTAGATACAGAAGAGAGTAAACTTACTATTGCACGGTCCAATTGAGAGCGTTCAGAGGGAAGATACGAAGTCCAGCATCGAGGTTTCTGTCAGCGCCACAATGGAGTAGGAATGAAGCAAGAGCTTCAGTGTGGGGCCCTAAAAGTGGAATTTCCTGAGTTTCCGTGGAGATCAGTAAACGATTGGTTCGATCGATAAACAACCTACCAGAATCAAAAGTGTCTCAAATACATCAAATAACTGTCGTGTTGAAGTCTCGTCTCCCGCTTCTAGTGCTTGCTGCACAACTGAGATCATAGCAGGGAGGAAACTTTGAAACGTTTTCTAAGGAGACTTCAAATGACGCGGTAGATGAAATGCTATCGACTTACAACATCAGACTTATCATCTGCGTCGATGTATTGTGCAAGGATACCCAAGGAACTGGCGGGTGCGTCAATGCTATTCAGTTGGTTTGCCTCTAGACGCGCACCGAACTGTTGTTACTCGTATTTCCATGCTTTCGGAGTCTGCAATTAGAACCTGGAATAGTTTGAAAAAATTTTGGGTGGAATCCTGGAATCCTTCGATAACGGTTTCAAGCACGGTGAACAGTATATATATGCCAGATTCGCGTTGTGCAACCTGCGGAGAAGAACATGCCTCGTTGAGCCACGAGAGAAGTTGAGGCCATGCCCCTTCCTTGAGTTCCACAGACGCGATGGATGCGATAACACGAGCAGCCGAGTGACGAACAAGCTTACTGCGAAGTAGGCACGCTGAAAACAAGCATTTGGCTGCAACATATAAGCACATACTTTGGCTCGGCAAGGATGAGTTTTGGCAGTTCGCTCTTGATCTGCTCACGTGAGTCTTGGGGGAGTTGGACCCAGAGATCTCCGCTTTTTTGCTTGACCCGCTTGCGCAGCTCGACTGCTGCCAGCTGACGAACCTTGTTACAGGGAAATGTCGTTAATCTCGATATCCACATTAGAGATCGACACGAACTCACAGCGAACTCGGGGGAGCTAGCGAGTATCTGGGCAAGGGCAGATATACATGTGGGATTTTTGTAGTACTCGGTATTCAATTGAGCAGTGGCCTAAAATTAAACAACATGAATACAAGGACAAAAAACGCGTTTGATCGAGCGATCTTACGGCCTTGAGTTGGGCAGTATCATTGGAGGTAGATTGCACCAAGAGATTATGCAGTCCCTGCACGAAAATGGGCTGTACATCGCAGATGTCCATCAAGGATATGCGATTAGACAGGGACTATACTCACATCCATTTTGCAAGGTCGTGCAGGAGGGAGGAGGACAAGGAAGATGAGATTGTACTGATGATCCTTCGCAAATTTTGGCGGGGTTCCAAAAATTTCCTTACAGTATCATGATATGCTGGTCGGCTACTAATATGAAGATCTGATATGGTTCGCATTACTAGCAGCACCATCCGATTCCACTGGCAAATCTAAGCTGTATCCCAGGTTTCTGCCCACGAAAAACCAGGACAACCACCGAATAGGTTCTCAGCACCAGTTCATCGAGTTCACGAAATGATGACGGTAGTTTACGGTGCATTTCATCACGTATTCGCTCTATACTGTCACTGCCAATACTCCCCGTTAGTGTGAACTGCCCGAACCCACCTTGGTCACAGGGTCCATGCTTGCTCATGTGCATGTGGTTACTGAGATCCATGCACATGCTCGTCTTACCAAAAATATTCCAAGAACCTTTGCTACCCCGCCTCCCTCGACCCACTACACCGAGCAAGGACAGCTCAAACGAACACGGGTATCAGTCGACCTTAACATCCAGCGATCTATGCCAACAACATGATGTCAGGGACTCGAAATCGGTCAACACCCAGTAAAGTTGCCACCCGGAAGGTTATGTCGCCATGCACTCCCTGGCAAGACCCAGGGACCAGCTTCTATCCAAAATACATGGCCATGTGGTTGCGCATATCGTGTGATCACGAATGCAGAATCGGTGAGAGGCAATGAGTGCGGATTGGGCTTCGACAACCCAAGAAACGTTATAAAAACGCGTCAGGCGAGCTCATTCATCTTTGTCGACAAACAACCTCACAGCTCCCTCCTCCCACAATGAGGTTTCTCGCTTCACTCGCATTAGCTCTAGCTGTTGCTCAAGCAACCCCGGTCAAGCGCTCTGATCCTCAGGGCATTGATGTCTCTGACTATCAGCCTAACATTGATTGGACCACTGTCAAAAACAATGGGATCAAGTTCGCCTTCATCAAGGCTACTGAAGGGACAAGTCCGGCTATTTATTCTACCTCTCTTGTCTATTTATTGAGTCCACTGCCGTTTTCAGCCTACATTTCGCCCACTTTCAGCTCTCAATATACTGGTGCTACAAATGCCGGCCTCATTCGCGGAGGCTACCATTTTGCACACCCAGATGAATCCTCGGGTGCTACTCAGGCCACATACTTCTTGAAGCATGGAGGTGAGAGAGTCCATTCATGAGATGCCAGTTTCTAAATTCCTCGTCAGGTGGCTGGTCCGCCGACGGGATTACTCTCCCTGGAGCGCTCGACATCGAATGTCTGTCATTCCTATCCTCATTGGTGATGAGAGCTGATCTCCAGACAGATAACCCTAACGGTGCTGAATGCTATGGTCTAACCGCTTCCGGGATGGTCACATGGATCAAGGACTTCTCTAACACATACCACTCTTCTACGGGACGGTAACGATGTTTTGCATCTGTTTCAAGTAATAGCTCTGATTATGTTTTATTGCAGCTATCCAAGTGAGCTTTCCCTTGACTGATACGCATGAC
The DNA here is from genome assembly GCA_038089395.1 of Pulveroboletus frians. NCBI lineage: Eukaryota > Fungi > Basidiomycota > Agaricomycetes > Boletales > Boletaceae > Pulveroboletus > Pulveroboletus frians. Next base: position 11,549 of record JBBPKT010000744.1, read on the forward strand.
GGCTCGTCAACACTGATGTTGCAGTCATCTACACCACAACTGACTGGTGGAAGACTTGTACTGGAAACAGTGGGTCCTTTGCTGCTAACAACCCACTCTGGCTTGCGGATTGGGCCTCAACTATTGGTACCCTTCCTGCGGGCTGGGCATACACTTCCTTCTGGCAGTACGCTGACTCGGGCCCGAACCCCGGTGATGCCGATCTCTGGAACGGTGACTACGCTGGTTTGCAGAGGTGTGTTTTCTCTGTCCTCGAGACGCGAACGGCATGTAATCTCACTGGCGCGGTCCAAAACAGAATGGCTCTCGGCTCCTAGACTCGGGAATTGGTGACGTGTTTTGTAGTGTGCTCATGTAGTAGCGACTGTGGTGTGTAATAGTTCAGATCGAACGCTCCCGGACGACGAGGCAGGGCCGCTAGCCATTTTGGCGTGTAAGAGCGTACATGATTTGATTTATCAAGACCGTTCTTGGTCTCCGGTCGATCAGTAATGAACACTTGCTTGGATGTTATCTAATCTCAAAATGACTACGATATGTCCGCGCTCTCTCCCCGTCGTTCATTCGCACAATCGGAGGACCCGCTCCGACACGGATATGTCGCGGCTCCCCGTGAACAACAGCTACTATCCCCTCCCTATCGGTGCTTACGGGACTCCGCCCGGAAGTCCTCCGCCTCTGAACCGTTTTCGCAGGCGTAGCCACTCAGAGTCTGCCAACGACAAGAAACCTCTTGAGACTCCCTCGGCGATCCAAGAAGTCACGAGCGACGCAGGAAGTATAAGCTACAAAGGTCCACTAGTCAGACACCCGGACTTATGGTTCTCGGATGGATCTGTGAGAGCTCGCTTGGTTCTGCGCGAAGTACACTGATGCAACGCTGGAGATTGTCCTTCGAGCCGAGAACACACTTTTTCGTGTGCACAAGTCTCTGCTCGCTCGGCACTCTGGTTTCTTCCACGACCTGTTCACGCTGCCACAGCTTCAGGCTGACGCCAAGTCGCCGGTGTCTGTGTACACTTCAGAAGATATCGAAGACTGTCCGGTACTCCGTCTCTATGATGCGCCTGAAGACGTTGCCAACCTACTTACGGCCCTGGTAGATGGTCCGTGAGTTACACCACCGCACTCAATCCCTTCTTTCGTTTATTATCCTTATACCAAAGCAACTTTGGAAACAACGACTGTGCTGACTTTCGAGTCGTGTCTGGAATCTTGCGCCTCGCCACCAAGTATGTGGTAGATTCCCTGCGCGAGAAAGCCCTCAACCATCTCTCTATCGCTTGGCCGACGACGCTGAAAGGCTGGGACGCTCGGGAGGACATATCACGCTCTTTTGAGCCCCAAACCGGATCGGAGAGTATATACCCGTCGCCAATCGTAGGTTGTGCGTAATTTTTATTCCCTAAGTCTCACTTCACCGTGCAGGCTGTGATCAATCTTGCCCGCGAGGTCAATGCGCCATCTTTGTTGCCCTCTGCTTTCTACGACCTCTCCCGATACAGCTTCTCACAAATATTCGACTATGGTGAATCGTTCGAAGAGAGTGCATGGCAATGTGCCCTGTCGCCGGTAGACATGCAACGACTATCCCTCGGCAAAGAAGCGTCTCAACATGCCATCACGACGCTGATCCAATCACTTGGATCCCACGCTCGCACGTTGATGGCTGGTCCAGGGAGCACCGTTATGCACCACCAGCATTCGTACTCGCACGGTCACGCCCACGGGACGTGTAAACGTGATTTCTCGGAGCTTGTGACGCTTGCCACGCAGCACTACCTTTTTGATCGTCAACGTGGATGCACGGATCCCTTCTACGTCGCGGAGGAGCTCGGACAACCGCTATATGATCTGAGTCAGCCTCTGAGTACAGAGCATTCGGGAAGCTCACGTCAAGGCTTGGAGCAGACTGAATGTCAGGCATGTGCAAAGACGTTGGAGGCGTGGGCAATGAAGGAGAGAGAGCGAATGTGGAAGATGATTCCGCTGTGGTTCCACCTGGACGCGTGAAATGTGTCATGACTTTTGGGCCAAGCTTAGTGGGTTGCTTTCGAAACGACGAGCGCATGGAGCATGTATTTGCGACGCATCCCGAATTTTTGGCAGGCATCGTCCAAACATGCTTGAATTCGTCGCACCCCAGCAACTGCTCGCGCCTACTGGAGAAGCGTGTTATCCGTTCCATCGTGAGATGTACAGTATATTGAGCATCATTTGGGCTGTGGCACAACACTTGCTTTGTACAAATATACGGTGCTCTCCCACACAATGTATACCTGTGCTCCAACTTGTAGGGATTTGGGTTGTTCATCTCTGAGATCCGAGGACCCGCCGTAATGCGAGCACAGAACAAATCGACCCCCTTCGTGCAGGAGTCAGCTTATGGGTACAGCGACAGTGTCGTCCTGCTCGTCGCTACTTCCATTGCTCTTCTCCCGCACTGCCCCTGCCTCCGTCACAGATCGACAGATGTCATTGTCTATCGTGGCGTTCGACATCTGGGTTGAGTAGCCCTGGTACCTTCACGTGGTTTGAAGCTTGCATCACGTGTACCCACCGACCGTGCTACTCTGTTGTGACAAAGCCTCATTAGGAGCGAAATAACATGAGTGGGGCATGGATTATAAAAGAACAGATTGTCATTGAATTCTCGCAGATTATCCTAGGC
>JBBPKT010000745.1:0-14218 GCA_038089395.1 Pulveroboletus frians
GGGCTTTTTAGAGAAGTGAGACGGGGCGATGGCGTTGGCCTTGCGCTTCCCTGAGGGTCCTGGGGCGTGATAGTCGTCTTCGGCAGTGAGGAATAACTTTCCTGCATCAGTATTGATGCGGAGGACAGCATCAGCGTCGGCGGCAACATCGACGTTGGCAAGGGGAGTTATCTCACCCTCCACAACAGGACCGGCGTCATCGTCGCTTGAGTCGTCAATTGGAACATACTTAGACTTCCCCTTCTTCGGCAACGTCGCCTTCAAAGCAGCCGGTTTCGACTTCTTGGCAGGCTTGATCACCTCGCTCGTGTCCTCCCCGCTACTGAGAAGAATGGGATCTTCTGCAGTGGCCCTCGACATATGAATCTTGCGTGCCTTGATGCGGGTTGTGGCGTTACCTTGAGGAAGCCGGGCTGGCCCCTCGAAATCGATGGAGCCATCAAAATACATCCGTTGCGCATTCTCCATCTTACTGTCCGCATGAGGGGGAGCACCAATGATGACGGGAGATTGTGACTCCTGAATAGCTTCTGATACGAGATGTTAGCATTGGAAAGAGAGAATAAAGAGAGACCTACTCCGCTGCAGCTTCCCTTCAACCTTGACGATGGTAACCTCATTGTTTTCCAAGGCGTAGTAAATGTTGCGCCGCTCGTGAACCTTGAGAATAGTGATACCCTTCGCCCTTGACTGCTTCATCCGCAATTCCCCCGGCATTAGGGCAGAGGAGGGCCACCCATGCATCACGAGTCCTTGATTCCCGAGGACCTGGACCAACGAGGCCCAGGGGAAATTACTGCGCTTGATTCTTGACACGTCACCACCTGCTGTCTCTACAGTGCCTGGTTAGTATAATTAGCGAACACTAGATGCCCATACGCTTACCGATTAGCCGTAAGATACCATCCTTGATATAAGTCAACACGTCGTCGGGGGAGGCCGCAGCATCAGCCTTGTCGCTGGCAGTATCTACTACGTCTGAGCACACCGCAACGTGCATCGGGTCTCCTGTCCTCGAGTTTCCTGCCATCCCGGCTGGTTCCTTACATTTACCGTCGTTGCCTTTTTCATCAAAGGCGTCACTGACAATATCCAAGGAAATATTGTTGCTGAAAATTTGTTAGACGATTGAAAAGCAGAAAAAAAAGGGAATGGGCGTACTAGACATGTGATTTTAGGTGCCCGATAATAGCATCATCGTCGGCACGGCAGCGAGTCTCAAAAAACTGTAATGATATTAGCAGAGCCTATAGTAGTGTGGTTGACTTGCGTTGTTTGCGGCGGCAGTTGTATGCACGAAAGCCAGTGATACATCCTCGTTGACAGTGTTACCGCACATTACAATGGCCGCCTCGAATCCATGCTTGGCAGCCGCTGCGTCGAGCTAAGCAAAAAGTTAGTGTAATTCAAGATGCGGGACCAGGGCTTACCAGACTTGTTGTCTGCTTCCGAATCTTGTTGAACGTCTGTGTGCGTTGCGCAACTGTCGAAGAGGGGGACTCGGAAAGCTCCAACATGTTGTGAACCTCAAGTATCTCCTGCCAATTGTCGCAGTGGGCTTCCTTAAACTTCGTGTAAAGCTGGCCACGAAGGGAGGGGGACACTTCATCATTTCAGTATAATAGATCCATGTCCAAAAGAAACGACTTACTGGGTACGTCGATGGGAATACCTGCGCGGTGACGCTCTTCTTCTTCATGCTTCGCCAAGTAGGAGGGCCAGAGGTTCCAATGGTTTGTCCCATTGACCACCCGACCACGACTCTTATTCCAGCTGTCCAATACTTGCTGGGCTGAAAAGGAGGTCTCACCGACGGCCTTCATCAAGATTTTGTCGAGGTCCTCATAAAAGGCTGCAAGAACGGAGTTGACATGTGCGGTTCGTCGGCCAGATGTAGGAGTGAATGGTCCTTCTTCGGCAGTGCCACTAGTCGAAAAAACATCATCTTGTGCGCCTCCAATTGGAACATCATCGATCTGAGCGTTGCCAACCGGGCCTCCTCCAGTTAAATCGTCTGTCTGGGAGGCAAGAAATAGCGGATCAACACCGCTTCCTTCTCCCGTCGGGGAAGTGGACAAGGGAGTCGCGGGGATGACATGGGTGGATGGTACGCCGGGCTGAGAAGGCGGTGTAGAGCCAGCACTCCCCAACTCGAAATCCAAATCGACCGCCGTAAAAAGTGCTAGAAGAATGGGATCGATTTGCACCTCAGTAATGCGCGACGGCCCGGCAGGTACAGAGTCGGCAGCAGGAGGACCTGGAGAGGAGGTACGGGCCGTGGTCATGATGGGAAGAGAGGTGGAGGCATTCAGTTGTTTTGGAGAGGCATCCAGTTTTTTTTGGGGGGGTATAGCAGAGGGAAGAGCGGCGGTAGCGTCCCTGGCAGCTAGGTGAGCCCTGTGCTGCCCTGCTTGGTGAACGAACCCTGCAGCACGCTGGGTTGGCTTGATTCGAGTGCGGAGACGGGGAGTCTCAATGGGCGGCGGTGAAACATAGCGACCGCCTCCCACTTGAACACCGATGGCGTCACCACCTCCTTCGTCAGAAGGCACAACTGGAACAAGGGGTGGAGGGGGAAAAATAGGCGTCTTTGAACGCCCTCGTGTCTTGCGTGGCATGGCTAACTGGACGTTAACAATGGTATCAATATTAAAAAAATACGCAAAACTCACTGTAATAGTATGACTGAGTTGGGGTGGTAGGGCGGTATGTACTTGCAACGTTCGGAATCCTGAGGGAGTCCTGAGGAGGGTGAGGGGAAGCGGGGGAACACCTCGCGCAGGACTCTTTGAACGATACAGGATTCCGAACTGGCCGATACCAACGGCCAATGTATCCAAGAGCTCGCAATAACGTCCATTGGCGATGGTCTTGCTTCCCAGGTGTCGTGAGAGACGTACAACGAAGCGGGCAGGAAAGCAGAAGGCCTCGGAAATCTAAATGTTCAGCGCAGAAGCCATGAGACTCGTGTGGAAAAATGAACTTGTAACCACAAACTTAACCTGCAAATCACTCATGGATAATTCCAATGACCCGGGTAAAATCTTGTCTGCTAGCGGAACAGCCTGTCACAAGAAGAGCAGAGTAAATTCTCGAGTCAACTGGACGAATACCTAAGACTCCGCTTGCTGGCTAAATCAATGAATAAATGGACGATCATGTTACAAGGTTGAACAAGTGGATGATCATTGATCAACGTTCAGTGATCGATGGTTGTCTACAGAAGCGTGCATTACGGCCTACCACGCATTGCGTTGCTGCCACTGTTAGCAACCAACCCCCTGTTACGTGTTATTTTTAGCAACGTAACCACCCCAGCATCACGCATTACGGTTGTCTCCATACAGACGGCTGTGGTGCCTTGCTTGCAAAGCAAGATGCTCAGATTCAGAATAAGAGCAAATATAGGACTCTCGTCTAAGATCTGCAGCAGCATTCGATGCAAGATCTGGAAGGGCTGTAGGCACGACATGAGGAGAAGATGCCACACAGGACTCGGCGGAGTTACTAAAGAAGGAGTCAGCACCGGCCGTTCGGGTATAATCTTTGTCCAGCTGCTAGTAGCCAATCAGAACACAGATAACTGTCGTACTCAAAAGCTCGACACACATTGTGCGATTTACCAAGAGGTCTTGAAGCATAGTAAAACACATTTGATGATAGGAAAGACGACGTGAAAGGATAGCCACCAGGTTCCACCGATTTCTCAACGCTAGCCCCATCCCACCACACGATTGCCGGTATGTAGCTATGGCAACCAACAGGCCCTTCCTTCATCGATAAACTCGAGCATCAATTCGATCCCCTCATCTTCCGTATCCACCATCGAATAGAGAGCGGAAGGATCCTCTATAATGGACGCCAACAAGTGTTGCCTATCAATGGTGATTAGAACACAAACAACAACTCGGATAGCTAAATGACACCTACGACTCGGCGAAAATGCCGACACGGCGCCCACGAGTCACAAGATACAAGTTCCCGAATGCACCTGGAGGTAGGATATCAAAGATAAAATTGTTGTACATGTGCTGCACACGACCGTCTACGCTGAGGTCGCCAGGAATAAAAAGATGGTGAGGGCCGGTCGGGTTGACAGGGAGCGAGATCGCAGGGGTCTGTATAGCGATAGAAACGGTAGGGGGGGAAGCAAGCAGGGCATCATCATGGGTATGTGACTCATCTACGGAGGGAGCGACATGCGCAGCAGCGCTGGTAACGGTGACCTGAGAACCTGGAACGACAGCGGGAGTCGTGTGAATGGGCCCAAAATCTGAAATGGCCGTAGGCGTAACGCAAGGGGAAGACACCACGGAAGTAGGAGGCCCAGGAGGGAAGTCGTCTTCCAGGTCGGATGGAATGATGTTGGGAGGATGGAACGGAACGAGGGCCTGGGAGAGCGTAGAAAAGATAAGGGAGGCCTGTTTCGACATCGGGGGTTGCGAAAATTTTGTCGGATCTATCAGCATGTCGTTGACAAGTTCTGCAAACTTATCGGGAATTCATGCTACACATTGATGACTGACGCACCAACCTTGTTCAGTTTTCATGATTATGGGTATGGTGAGTGGTTGGAATGAGAAGAACGGGAGAGGAATTAGAGGGCGCACTGACCTTGGGGGGCGTCATTAGATGGCCAGACTCCTTGTTTGGCCTTGTGGGTAACGAAGGCGAGGGTAACGAAGGCGAGGACGAGTAGTGAATCAATCCTAGAACACCTGTGACGTAATGCATTTCGGGCAAGACCTTTGTCCGATTGCCGGTAGCCAATTAGATGATGGATAGTGGTCGTACTGAAATTGACAAAAGACATGTAGACCATGAATATAGTGATAGATCGTGGATCCAAAGAGATGGGAAATCTAGGACATATCATAGACTACCCAATGTACATCCTTTCATAGCCATGTGTGTATGAGCGAGTGCGATAGGTACCAAACGAAGCTCAAGTGGTAAAGCGGGGAACCTAACGCCTTCAACTTAATACTACAATTGCCCCTGTATTTCAAACATGGGACGTCGTTCAAAATACAGCACGCTTGCAGAGAAACAAGCTGCCCGCCAAGCACAACACAAGGCATACATTACATCGCCAAGGTAAGGGAATCATCTCTAGTACTCTTTGTGGTCCAACTAAATAGCAGCAGAGGTCGCCAGCAGCGTAGCATACAGAATCAAACTGCCTATCTGAAGCGCAGCGCACTGGTAGAGACTCAGATGAATACTCAGTCTGCGACTCTTAGTCATTTTCAACCCCCTATTCTGCCCGCGTTACTATCTGAGCTGGCAGCCAGGCCGCAGCCCACTTCAAGTCTTTACCTGGAAGCCCTTCACAGTGCAGATGTTCTTGACGAATCTGAACTCTTGTACTGGGATAATGATCCTCCCTACTCCCTGCCCGAACCATCTGACACTCCGGAAGAAGATAGATTCACGAAGAATTTGATAGATGTCATGACTGGCAGGAGGATGCGAATTGAAAATGAAGCGAAGAGGCATCGTGCACAACGTTACCAGGCGGGAAAGAGGGAGGAACTCATTGTAGACGTTCGTGCAATGATGGTGGAGACATTCAGACAGTGGTCTCAACTCAGGGACACTATTGGATCATGCAGCTTGCGTAGACACACGGAGATGGCACAGGGTCTGTTTCAATGGCGAGCAAAACTAGTGTGCTCCTATCTCAATGAAGTACAAGCACTGGAGAAGGACAAGAATCCTTATTAGGGAGTATTTAGTCAGCAGGAATCGCTAGTACGCATGAATGTAGGTAGCATCGGAAAGTGGAAATGTCAGGTTCTCTTAGCCCCGTCGCATCAAATCCCCGCAGTATCGCAGTCACGCTCGCCAACACCCAGATCCCACAGTCATACCCATTTGTCTGTAAAGCATTGATCTACGGAAAGGAGCTTTCAAGAAACCAGGAGCACTAACAAGACTGGACACTTACTGCGATAGGACGTGCAGTCCAAGGCCCGACGTCAAGTTTACTATTGGGATGGACCCTCTTCACAATGTTCGACAGTCGAGTAATAAGTTTCATAATATTCTGTGGTGGGCAGTTAGCAATAGAAGGGTGGTATATAGTGTACGCCATACGTTGACGTCTGCAAGCCAAGGTTTATGTTCAGCGAAGCTGTCGAAGAGGCGTAGTTCGCGGCGGGTAATGTGGGCCAGGCACAGGACCCAGTGCCCGGGGGATGGCCGGTGGATGGGAATGATCCAGACGTTTTTGGCCCAGAACTTCGTGTGCTGTGTCATCCTCCATAAATGGTCGTCGTCATTGTAGTGAGCACGTGGTAGATCGAAAGTTGAGAATACCGCATACTGGTGCTCCTCAGGAATACCGAGGGCCACGAAGAGAAGGGGGATACAGTTGTTGATACAGACGTCATTGATACACGAGGTCGGAGACGTGAGCATCGCAATGTCTTGAGGCTCGAACATAACACGACGTAGTCCATGTCTCGGAGCACGCATTCCAGTCACTATTTGGCCAGCAATCGTTCTTGGCGGAGGAATGGGAGTTGTATCAATAGCTAAATCCTATTCGCCAATTAGCTTGTCGCATGGTTTGAGTATGACCTCAATTACCGCAGGCAGGTTCCAAACGATTTCTACAGAGGGAATGTTGGGTTCGTTACCGGTTGCATCATCATCAAGGGGATCGGGTGTCTCCTCTGTAAGGTAATCAATGAGAATCACCTGTTCTGGATCAAGATTTGTAGTTGGTTCTCTGGCGGAGTTGACATTTGCTTGCTCATCGTCAGGTGGGGCTTCCAAGGTGGTCGGCCTGACCCAATGTAGCGATATTTCAGGCACCCCACCAGACAGCCAGAGTGCCAATGCAGTGGCTTCCTTGGCATGAACATTGAATCGGACCCTTGATGCCAATGGACTTGACCAACGCGGAGGCAGCGTCAATAGCTGCTCACGGCGCTGTTGAAGGGTAAGGTAGAAAACCTCGTCTGAGAGAAAGAAGTCAGCTATGATCATATTTCGCTAAGCAACGTACTTCCGGGAGTATGTAGAGCAAGTTCCACTGTTGCTAACTCGATTCCAAACCACCGGCATAGATTGTCAGCCTCTGTGCCGAGTCGGCGACATTCTTCTAAACACCGATCATGTTTGAGCATCGCCCGGATCCCTGCACGGACGTCCTTGTCATCCATCCAACGCGGAATTTGTCCAATGGATGGACAGATCCAGACATCTTCCATTAAAGACTGATCATTTCGAAGCTCGTTTAATTTGGTAGGAAGGGGAGTGGGAAGCGGTATCGACCATGATGGGTCATGGAGTCCCTCGAGCTGTTGACAATACGTATTGTATTTGCGAATGGCGCTCATCAGAGCGGGCTGGTGCTTGGAAATTGCCTTGCGTGTTTGTTGATGGAGCTTCGTGCCTGAGGCGAGTGAGAACATTAGGTTCTACGACTCAAATGACAACTTACCGAGCGCCTTCTGGGCCCCTCCGACTGCCTGGTCCAGTTTATCCCACTCAAAGAAGCTACCTACCGCCCGTTTACGTATGTTGATCTTTAAGTCACGTGCCAGAAGGAGAGTCCGGACGAAGTCGAGGTCGATGTCCTGAAGCTCAGGGAACTTGTCACCGACATTGAGTGACACATAAAGGACGTCTACCTTCGACATCAAACGATCGTGTGTGCGCTGCAGACTCTGCAGGGCCTCCAGCGTGTCGCCAGAAATATTATGCTTCTCCATTGCAACCCTGGCGGTTTGGATGGCTCTGTCGGTGTTATCGATATCAGCCTGGAGGGCCAAAACCGTGTCAAGCTCCTTCTTGAGGCGCGCGGGAGCATCTAATACGAGATCTGCATCTGGTCATAATTTAGTCTAATGGATAACATACGGGTTCGAACGGAAAGTTGCGACTCCTTTTGAGAAGCCCATTGGTTTCGCAGCTCTTCGACTGAAACACCGCATTGGTCAATGTTGTCCGATGCTTCTTTTCCTTGGTCCTGCACACCGCGACGAAGGCGGCGTTTGATCCAATCGCCGAGGTCCATTCGCATTTCATTGCCAACTGCGGCAGCTTGGCGATCGATCAGCCAAATGCGGCGTTGTCGCTGCAATAGTACATTAATGTTCATCCCAAAGAATATGTTGTCAGAAAGTCGTACGGAAGAGGACCGTTCAATCCCAATGAGCTTGATCATACGGGACCAAAGGCACTCAGTGCCTTCGCCATCGGATAATCCTAAGCCAGTCGACAAGTGAGGATTGAAGACTAGCTGGCATGCCCATTCATGGCCATAGGCATGCATGGCTGTGGTGGCGAAACGAAGGCGGTTGACAATGTCATCCGCCAGTATGTCATACTATGGAGGAATTGAATTATTACAAGACACAGTAACTCAAGGGAACACTCACTAAGGAGAGTGTCCTGTCTAGGACGCATCCCACGTCATATAATGTCACCACCGTAGCGCTAGGCGGCAGAAGCGAGAAGAGGTGAGCAATAAGGGCGAGCGCATACTTCTGTTGCTCTCCCGGAGAGTCGATGTTGGCAAAGAATAGGGGAATGTCATGTCGACAAATGAGGGCCATGAGACCAGTGTCGTCGAAGCTCTCCATAGATGTCTTTTGCTTCTTCCCATCAGCAGCTTCATAGGAGGACTCACAGGAATCCAGGGCTTCATCAGGAACGGTCATCACGTCACGACGTTTAGCGGGCCTCTTGCGTTGCCGCTCAATATGTGTGCCCATCGCGTCTACCTGAACTTTCGGAAGAAAATAAGCTGGATCATAGAATGAAGGACAGTCACCGGCAGACCGACGATGGCGGTGATGGAAGTTGCCATCCGTGGACACATGAATGTCACCACCACCAGCAAGAGGTCTTCCAAACAAGGTTCCGCCGAAGCATGCTGGACAGCGCTGGACCAAAATCTGGGCACAGCTTCCAATGGTTAAGGGCGTTTCAGAGAACGCAGAACAACCTGGGGTGGACGCCATGGGAGTACCCTTGAACGGCATGGCAAATGATCGCTGGGACGGCATCACAATGGATGCGAAAGGACAGGTAGAATGTTTCGGCATGCTCGGAACAACTTGTGAAAGTTTCACCATTTTGATGCGATCTCGGCAGGCTTGGAGGGCAGCTTCCACCTGCTTCTCCACATCAACTTGGAGGACATCGTGCCACTGCACGGCCAATCCAAGGCCACGTCGGAAAGGTTCCTGGATAGCTTCGTTCTATAGGGCAGTCAGATAATGCGTGTCGTAAAATTATTGCCAACTTACATTTTTATCCACCATGTGGAAACCTCGGCGGATGTAGTGAGTATGCAATGCTGAGGCAAGTGCATTGACGGCATCGCATGATCGCTCAAATAGGGCACGGTAGAACGACAACAATTCAATGGAAACAGCCATACGAGGCTGGGAGGGGGCAGTAGGGAAAAATCCAAAGTGAACTAGAACTTGGGGAAGCGTAGAACATTCGCAGGTCACAACTTCGATGGAAGCAAAGTCTGGAGTTGATGAGATTAGGAGATTTCCAGGATTAGGGCCACTTACGATCGAACAATAAGCATAGAATATTAACAGGTTTGCGTATGCACTGAGGCTGGTTACACAAATTAATAGACAGTGGGACCAGTGGAAGGGGCTTGCCCAGAGTTCGAGAGACGTAGTGGAGATACGGCTTGATAATAGTCGGAACGAGAGCCTTCCAGCTGCTACATAAACGCTCGGCAACAGGATCTTGAAGGATGGAACGCCTGCATGATGGGTGTTGAGTCTCCGAGTCTTCATCCGGTATCTGGGGGACACCAGCATCCGTCTGGTATTCCTTGTCGCTCGGAACGAAGTCTTGATCGCTTGGGTCGATATAGCTATCCCAGGCGAGCTCATCGTCGAAGTGGTCAGCTTCTTCAACGGGGGAAGGGACAGATGCAGCTTCAGATTGAAGCTGCTCAAGGCGAGCAGCTAAACGGCGACGTTTGCCAGAATGGCCTGCGATCTCCACTACTTTCTGATTTTTGTGCTTATCTCTCGGACGCTGGGGACTCTCGAAATGCTTTTCAAGTCCCCCGATGGTTGTCTGAGCACGCCGTGTACCTGGTCTTGGGGCCATGGATGAGCGAGACAATCATGAGATAAAGAATAGAAAAAGAGCTGTAACAAAATCGATACAAGACATGGAGTAACATTGAGATTGATCAGAGGAGTACATACGATGGCCGGAAGAGGCCTGGACGTGCCGAATGGGTGCCCTAATTATTATACGTGGGGAACAGGGAGTGCAGGCGTGGCCAAGGCGAGGCCCAAACGAAGCCAGGTGAATTTATGCGATGTGAGGGCTGGTGCGAACGAGGCACTGACGAAGTCGAAATGGGGCCGGGAAGAGGCCCGTTCCGGGTCCGCGCTTCGGAGGCCCGCAAGATGTGTCATCTAAGAGACCTATTACTACGTACAAAGAAAATTGGTCTCTAAGACCACTATTGCTCCCGAAAAGTGCTGCCTGAAGTGAAAAAAGCGGCCTACTTTGGATGTTGATCAAGGCATCGATGGGTGTGCGTGCGTCCGGTTGAAAGACATCTGGGCCCACAGCGATGGCTACAAGTAGAATCAAATCAATGTGTAGAAAGGGCCACATCAGATGATCAGGAACACACCCATGAGCCCTGCACATTCCATAGCTTTGACATGTAGCTTGTGATGGCTTGGATCATTTGCATTTCGGAGCACGTTCAACAAAAGGGGGATGGTCGTAGTATAATGCTATACGGGGCAAACTCGTCAGCCGAACGAAAGAGGGTTAGATTAGGGACTCGACGTGCCTTTGCAAACGTACTCTCGCTAGCGTCTGCGACCATGGCCAATGTCGTGATGGCCTGTTCTTGGACATATCCTTTGGTTGGTTTGCCTGCTTCGGCACCCGGGTTAAGCAGCTTCAATAGTCTTCCGACGATAGGATCGAGGTAAGGGATGAGCGCTGTGCGAGCTGATGAGCGTCCGAAGCCATCAGATACGATACACACACTCGAAGCGCGGCGAGCCAGACCTGCTCACGATTAGTGAGGTCGAATGTGATGAGAGGGTGTGAGATGGGATGTACGTCAACGCTAGTATCCTGTAACCCCTTTTGAAAGACGGAGAGGACGGCATCGGTTCGTAGATTGATGACGAGATTTGGGCAGCCCGCAAACACTCAGAATGCGCACTCACAAAAGCCTGTCTCGGCAGTCTGGGTCATGTTGAACGCATGTTCTTGTAGGCCATGCCAAGGCCGGCCCCGCATCATTGCGTTGTTGGCAAGGTCGCATATGGTGTCAACCGATTTGCATCGGACAGCATCGGAAGGTTTGTGAGAGAGGGAATAGAGGAGACATTCGAGGGTGGTCAGCGCTTGTGAGGAAAGCTGATAATAGGATGGTGCACTTCACTTGTACCTAAACCATTGAAAACGGACGCATATATTCACTTAAAGGGCTGGGAACACATCGTGCGATGTGCGCTGCTTCATTTCCTGGATAGATGTCGCTCAATCAAGACATCACGTACGGGTGAGAAATTCAATTTCCTACATCCTTTGAGTGCCTTTGTACAACCGGCTTTGGCTTTGGGAATGCTGGTCAGTGATGGATGGATGTGAGTGGGATGATGCAAACGATTCTCTGTGGCAGATCTGTAGCGGTCTCAGTCACGTGCATGTCACCTGACACCAATACCCCAAAAGTTCGGACTTCTTTAGTATTTGGACCGTCACATATCGGAATCACGTGTCCATAAGTTGAATTTTCTGGATGTCCGAATGTCCGTCCTTGTCCGAACTGGTCCGAACACATGCCCGTACCAAATAGAGCACTGCCACCCAGTCAGCCAGTCTGCGCTGAGTGATTACCTCATACAGTAAGTCACGGTTTGCTGTCACCATCCACTCAGTACACCTTCTTCAATATGCCATCGTAGCATTTCATGATGTTAGATTGCTTCCCCCTGTTATTTACATCATGTAAAATATAAATATATCCTGACATTTTGATGGGTCTGATTCGACCTTTATGTGGGCCATCCGACTCGGGGTGTACACCTTGTGGCAGTGCTAGCGCTGCTATCTATTTGGCTCGGAGTTGGGTGTTCGGATGCTTGGCAGAAGATCCATCTCCCAGGTGTCCTCCCCCACTCATCCCTGCCTGTTGAACGTTGGACACCTCAAAGTAGTCATACCAGTAGACAGGCAATGAGAGATTATCAATTTGTTATAAACAATTGGATCTAGTGCCTCAGACGCTTGAGCACTAAACAGTAGTGTCCATTGGCGAACACTACACAATAGCGTCACCAAGATCAGTGTCACAAATGGTCAGTCACTAATCTATAGTGTCCATGAGCGCGCACTAGATAGAAGCGTCCCTGTTATCAGTGTCACGGACACTGATGTCGGACACAATAGCGTCAAGGACACTTTCAAATAATGTATTTACTATTTGTAGTGTGACACCTCTAAAAGAAAAGGGGACCTTCTACCACAGACCGTATGAGCATGATATCTTGAACGGGATTGACCCGACATGCTTACGGCGCCCTGCGTATTATGGGAGTCATCCGGAGAGACGGGCTGTGTAGAGGCGCTGTTACTAGCACTCACGACGGTCTGACGACTGCGAGCGGTCGGTATCGGCCGTGTTACTCGTCATAGCCCGTACTAGCAGATGGATCCGAGTTGCTTATTTCGGGGGCATCTACAGCAGTCACGGCATGAACCCCTCCTTCTCACCCCTTTATGTCGTTACCTGTCGTGGGGAGCTGAACAGCAAACGGTCTGTCATTGTTCGAGTCAGACAATCCTACTAGTTTCTGCGGACCCTATAAACACCGGTATCGATACGGTACAATGAAGGGCCCCGACGTATACCAAATATAGATGCTGGTGGCAGTGTAGTATATTTGGAAGCTTCGATTATTAGCCTGTGCTAAGCACATTCTCCCCAAACAGATCAGTGCTAATGCATAGGACTTGCCCGGACGAATGGGTTATACATGCTGTAGATCCCCCACATACATAACCTCTTCGACGTCATGCTGTCTCACCAACCGACGCAGTACCCGAATTATTCCTCCGACACCCACATATCACACCTTTCACGTTAGCTACACCCGATCTCGCCTCGCTTAACCCCCATACCCCCTGATGGGAAACTATACTCCCCCTGCTAGTGGGCCATTACCCTCCCATCTCGAACCCGAAGACAAATGGAGGCAGATACTTGAGATGAACATCCAGGCAAGGTTTCGTTCCGTGATCAACGAGGTGAAGGAGATGGTCGCTGAACACCATACGTTGGTCCAAACCACCCGCCAACGGCGCAATAAACGCCTCCAAGCCACACATAGGCAAGAACAGCAAGAGGGACAGCCTTCTGGATATATTCCAGATCGAGCATGGACGACATCAGAGGAACAGGGTCTTACGACGTCTCCACAGCTCAACCTACCCGAAATCCGTCTCCTTTCACCATCATCACCACCACTCTTCCAGTTCCAGTCCAGAACAAATGTTTCTCCTCCAGATAGCGCCTCGTCGACGCCATCCCTATTCACTCACAAAGCGGAACATGCCGATGAACCGTATATGCCACGCTCTGCCAAATCACCCAATCCGACACTGAAGGAGACTGTCCGACGTAAACCGCGCATGGATGCGACACCTGCTGCACAGAGGCTTTGGAAGCCATCCATCACACATGAGGACACACAAATATCACGTACGTTACGGTTCGCGCTCTATGGTGACGCCGCGAGTGCTATACCATCCGTCAAAGCACCCGTTCCTCCTTCATCTGCGGGTCGACCTGCCATGCACGAGATTAAAAAGTTGTCCACGCGTGAGGAAAACATGCAAATGTCACGTACAATCAGGTCAGCGGTCCGTGGTGGTACTGCAAAAGCGACATCATCTTCCGAAGCATTTGCTCCCCCTTCATCCGCAAGTCAACCCAGGAAGTACGAAATTTGGAAGCCGTCTATGACACGGGAGGAGGACGCGCGAATGTCACGTACGACAAGGTCGGCAGTCCATGGTGGCAATGTGAGAGCTACGTCATCTTCCGAAACATCCGTTCCTTCGTCCGCAAGCCAGCCCAGCAAGTACGAGATTTGGAAACCGTCGATGACACGTGAGGAGGATGCGCGAATGTCACATACGCCCTTGTTCGCGAAAAGCAACGACACTACGAGCGACGCATCAT
>JBBPKT010000746.1:0-14213 GCA_038089395.1 Pulveroboletus frians
GGGAAGCTGGGGTTTCCCAGTGTCGGCGGCAGTGGCGGTCGACGGACACGTTGACACTCACGTCGAAATCGCTCGTGGCCGACAAGATGACATCGGAAGCGTACGCGGTGGAGATCACCATGTCGGAGGGAAGGGTCGAGTTGGACGAGGGTGAGCAAACGTTGCGGTGGTATTATGGGGTACCTCGGAGTGGTGAGAAGGAGGTGTCGATCGAGGTGAGGCGTGCGGGTGGCGCGATTGACTGGAAGACGGTCGCTCGGCGGATGGGTGAGGATGTGCGCCCTCGGAAGCGGGGCGTGGTGCAATGGCTAGAGAGACTGTGCGGGGAGGAGGGATGTGTGGTTATGTAGGCCAGGACTTATTTATTATTACACGGATTTTCTTATATTCTGGCTATGTAGGCGTCGGTATAGATTATATGGACACGCATTTCTTTGCTGGTCACATGACACGAGGTTGACGCGCTTATTGGTGTTTCATCCCTCCTTCCGACATTCTCCCTCGATCTCCAATGTGCCCTTGCCCTCCTTTCTGTTCTCTCGACGGCATCGGGGTTTTCGAGCGACTTGTCAACGTTGTCGCGTCACTTTGATTGCTCGGAAGACCTCCGGTAAGATTCGCCTAAGCATTTGTGTATAGTC
Source organism: Pulveroboletus frians (assembly GCA_038089395.1). Classification (NCBI taxonomy): domain Eukaryota; kingdom Fungi; phylum Basidiomycota; class Agaricomycetes; order Boletales; family Boletaceae; genus Pulveroboletus; species Pulveroboletus frians. The sequence continues at coordinate 642 of JBBPKT010000746.1, forward strand.
AGGTCTGATATGATTGTGAAGGTAACTGGGAGGTAAGGGTGGCGAGTTTAATGGTGGCCATAGCTCTGACAAGGAGGTGTGCAGAAGACGAGGACCCCCGTACGTGTTAATTCGGGCTGGTGAACTCGCACGCAGTGCGGTGTCCCATTGGCTGGTGTTCTCGTGCCCCGTGCACGTGGTGCAAAGGAGGCAAGCCTCTCCCCTTGACCTCCACCTTGGGCACATCCTTATCATGATCCGCCAACCAACCCTTCCAGACAGCGCAAAAGAAATCAAAATCAAAGCTCTAGATTATCCATACTTTATCACTTTCACTCCGGATGGCAAGAAACTATTGGCTGGCGATGGTCATGGGGTGTTTCGGCAATGGTGGGTAGATGACGGACGCGAGGATGGCGAGTCCATTCAAACTGGAGGGGTGCCCATCCGCTGTGTTGCGTGGTCGCCGGATCACACGCGATTGGTGTGTGGGCTCTATGCCGACAGCATGAACGTAGCCGTGTTGGATGCACAGACTTACAAAAGGGTTCTGAACGTCGAGGGACACACAAAGGAGGTATACTCGGTAGATGTCTCCCCCGATGGGACAAAATTTGCGACAGGCTCACTCGACACCCTCGTCTTCATCTGGAGTTTGGCGACCGGCGAAAGACTCGTCGGACCACTCAGGCACGACCATCCAGTGTTTACAGTGCGATTCTCTCCAGACGGTGACTACCTCGCCATTGCGGTCTGCTATGAGTCGATCCAGATCTACAGCTGCGATAATGGTGACAGGCTGCTGGACATCCCGTTCAAGGTTGTCTCGCTCTTGTGTCTCGCCTGGGTGGCTGATGGCAAACGACTTTTGGCCGTCTCGGAAGACGGGGTTAAATGTTTCGACATCTGTTTGGGGGGGCAATTGGTCAGTGAATTTTCTGTTCCTGGCGGACGCATTCGGTTTCTGGTGCCAGCGTACAACCAAAAGTTTGTCGTCATCCAGGCAGAAAAGGCACTATCTTTTTGGGATGCCTCTACATGTGCACAGATCGGGACGGTTATAGAGAATAGAGATAGTGTTGAGGACATTGCTCTCTCCCCCGATGATGCCTGTGTCGCGATCAGAGATGGATCCGGGAATATCACCTTGCGGAGTCTGCATGGTCTCCTTCCAGCCTTATACATCCAGAAACAAAAAGGTGACTCATGTTCCGTCATCTATTCATCGCCTTGTTTTAACTCCTTCGTTTATTGCCCAAATTAATATTAGAGCTGCCACTCATGAGTATCAGTGATCAAACATTCACATCATGGATGGAAGGTGACATGGCTCGTGTCGAAGAACTCTTGACGAAATGCATTCGACGTTCCTTTGATGTTTCTCACCGTGCACATGCCCTTGCTCAACGTGCTCTTATAAGGACGCGTTCGAAGCAGTGGAGCATGGCCATTGACGATGCGAAAATGGTACTCGTCTCTCGTTTATTGTCCGATCGCCTGCACTGATTCTGTACGCCAAGTCTATCAAGACTCAGCGATCCGTCATTGGTTACATCGCAAGCGCAATAGTGCACGTCGGAAATGGAAAGCACGACTTGGCCATTCGCGCATTTGATCTCGTGTTCAGTCAAGGTATCCCCACCGAGAATAACTTTCTTTTGTTGATCAAGGTTTGCGCTTGTCATCCTCATCGTTGCTTGTCCAGATCATTCATGTTCACTCAGGCGATCATCATGTTTGAATGCGGAAAACACGACGATGCCATCGCGCGCGTAGACGACTTGATCGATATAGTAGATGACAAGTCACTCCATCTATATGTCATCGTCCGAGTACGTTGATGTGACCAGTGGTAGCAATCGCGGTTAAATCGATGTGCAGGCTCACATGTTCCTCCTACTCGGAGGGATGCCCTTGAAAGTGGGCGAGTACAAACGAACAACGGATTTATTCATGCGCGCCCAGGAAGCTGCCCCATCAGAGAAAAGTCCATACCTGACAGTCATCTCGCTTGTACGTGTTCCTATTTGATCTCTTTTACCAGTGTAGTAACACTATGAAAGCTTTTCGGATGGGACCTCGACCGACTTGCGTCTGCGATTCAAGTACAACTCCAAGAATGGGCCAAGCAGTTGGAAGGGAAGGGTGATGCAGCGTTGGCGTCCAAGAATCCAAAAGGAGCAGTTGATCTATATTCTGCTGCGATGTCCCTGAATCCGTCAAACCGTGTGGGCCTCCTCGTGCGACGAAGCGAAGCCCTGGCAATGCTGGAGTCGTGGGAAGATGCGTTGAAGGACGCAGATGAGGTATGGTTTTCTCTCTGACGTTGCCTGATGATGCTGACATTTCCCGACCCAGGTAATCAAGGCCGACCGTATGAACCCGCGGGGATATGAGAGAAGACATGCGGCACTGCATGGTTTGCAGCGCTATGATGAAGCAATCGATACCCTCACTCGGTTGCTTTCTCTCATTCGGAACTCCCGTGATCCAGACACCCGTCGTAAGTGCTTGCCCTTCCGGAGTGTATATATCATCATGACATGTTTGCATAGAGCTAGGGATGAAATATGGCTCACCTGCCCAGTCAGAGAAGGTGATCGAGAGCTCTGTTCGCGAAGTTTCCAAGATATGCCCGCTCGTCCTCATCGACGTCCAGAGCGGTTCTCTGTGTGACAGTACCAAACGGCTGGATATATTCAAGTCGGAGCCGCCGTTCAAACAACTGGTTTCATCCATGACCCGACGGTTTGACGATACACAGATCCAGCCAGTGGTGGGCAAATACTTCCAATACGTGACATTCTCGCACGTTTGGCAAGGGCAAGAGCCATCATTCCAAGAGGTCACCTCGGTTGGCTCAGTCTGGAAGCTGAACTCGTCGCCTCTGAACAAAAAGCTGAAAAGGTTCTGCGAGGTGGTCCGCAGTGATGGATATCGCTGGGCATGGAGTGACACGTGTTGCATCGACAAGATGATCAGCACAATCTTGAACCAGTCGCTCACGATGATGTACAAGTGGTATGAAGCATCAGCGGTGACATATGTCCTTCTTGTCGATGTGGATCCTCTATCCGCCATTCGGAAACTGACAAAGAGTATCTGGATGTTGCGTGCGTGGACGGCACAAGAGCTTCTGGCATCAAAGGTGATCCGATTCTATGATTGCAACTGGAAACTATACCTCAAAGACGCCAGCGCCAACCACAAGGAATCGCGAGAAATTATGGAGGAACTCGCGAATGCTATCGGGATCTCTTGCGAAGCCATCACCGCGTTCAATCCCGACAATCTATCCATCCAGCAGAAACTGCGACTCGCCTCGACGCGCAGCGCGACAGTGGACGAAGACGTCGCATACTCGTTGATCGGCATTTTCAGGAGCGACATTCGCCCTCACTATGGAGAAGGAGATGCGGCCCTGGGTCATCTGCTCGAGGAGATTGTGGCCCGGACGGGCAACGTGTCAGTGCTTGCATGGGCTGGCAAGTCATCGCGATACAACAGTTGCCTCCCTGCCTCCCTGTCCGTGTATAATCGCACGCCATATGCTTTGCCCACCATCGGGGACGCCGACATGGAGACGCGCATCGCGGCATTGAGCGGGACGGCACTTGGACGCAATGCTGTACAGCTCTATGACCGGATCATCCGACTACCTGTGGCCCGGTTCGCTAATCGTCGGTTATACCTCCCATGCGTCATCTTTCCAGTGAGAGAGTTGGCTGATATAGGCTCTGCGAATGGTGAAGAAAACCACTATCGGGCCCGGGGATCGGGGATCGGCCATGTGGAATTCAAGACATCCGACAAGCTCTTATTGAGGGAACCGCGGAAGTACATCTTTGTGCATCCGTGGATTCGTGATCTCCGTGATTCGGATGATGATTTTGGTCATGAAGATGTGTCGGATGAGGATGAGTTCGATTCTGACCTAGAGCCTGAAGCGGGGCCCGGGTCGGCCAGAGCGGACACCTCCGCCCGGGCAACACGTCTGCTAGTCCGGTTGAAACAGCCATTCCACGCTCTGTTGCTCGAGCAACAACCGGATAGAGAATCCAAGCGGGTGGCTGCTGAGCACGAGATCACTGTGCAAGGACTCGAACGCTACGCTAGGGATATTCGTACGGAAGTCGTGGAGATATTGTGAATGGTCTGGTGGAATTCTGTCACTTGTGTCATCGTCCAGTCGTGCGTTCTTCTCGCTTTGCTGTCTTGTCGTCTTTTCGCTGTCGTGTTCCACTCAGCTCAGTCGTGTAATTCGTTTAGCTGCCTCGTCACCTTCCATTACCCCATGTCCCTGTACTGCACCGAGATGTATAACAAACCCAATTCGTCGTGACCAGTGAGAAACAGAACGCGTGATCCGCTTGACCTTGTCTTCCTCCCTATTCACGACACGAGAGCGCAATTTCCAGTTGCACACAATCCAGTACATATCTTGTTAAATCGGACGACCATATTGGTTTGATTACCCGGGTTGACTTGTACCATATCCATCGTCAAGTATTCCACAAACTCAAAACCGATCTTTGTCTGTCATGTATGATCGCGGATTGGACAGAGGAAAACAAAATGAAGGCTGGCTGACCTCGATGGAGTCTTTCCAGATGGCGTTTCCGATAGAAAGCGTCAGCTGGGAACGGGTTACAAGGTTCGTTTGAGTTCAAAGACTCTGGTACATCCTTTTCACCGCCCCGAATCAGCACTTCCTTGGGAACTACTGTGCGGTGTGAACCTTTTGGACTCATCCAAAGCGCCCGTCGACCAACCATCTCATGTTCTTGACGAGTTTTGGTCGTCTGCCCAGGCGGGCGGACAGAGCTTTATCGGTCACCCCTTCAGTCTAGACGACGGCTCTGCAGACGTCCATTTACGCCGTCTCAAAGGGTGGGGGTTCAACATACTCCGGTATCCCGTCACATGGGAGGCACTCGAACATGAAGGACCGTGAGTGCAACTGACGTTTTTTTCGTTTGCGCAACGCACCCGGTTCTCAACGTTTGCGTGGCCAGTGGACGCTATGATCATGATTTCATAGACTATACTATTCGCGCCCTCTACAAATGCAAAGAACACGGGTTCAAAGTTTATATGGACCCACACCAAGATGCTGTACGGGTCTCTTCTCTTCTCTTCTACTCTTACTCACACCTTGCCAGTGGTCCCGGTTTTCTGGAGGCCGGGTGCTCCGTATTGGACCCTGCCCGCATGTGGCCTCAACCCGGAAGCATTCACCGCAACCCAAGCTGCCATTATACACTGCGAATACGCCAGTTCGTCGTCCAGCACCCCGAATCCTGCCGCACTTCCCGCCATGCTCTGGTCCACCAATTACGGCCACCTCGTCTCCCAAACGCTATTCGCTCTCTTTTTTGGCGGTAAAACGTTTGCTCCTAAATGCATCATCGACGGGGTCAACATTCAAGACTACTTGCAATCCCATTTCATACAGGCCTTTGGCGTGCTCGCGGATCGGATCCGCGACGCGGGAGGATTATTAGACGACGTTGTTATCGGCTGGGACAACATGAACGAACCCTCGGAGGGTTTCATTGGATATGACGACCTCGGGGTGTATCCCATGCAACAAGGAACGGCGCTGAAAAAGGGTACCGTGCCGACGCCGCTGCAGTCCTTCAAGCTAGGGATGGGTGTCGCGCAGACACTGGACAACTATACTTTTAGTGCATTTGGGTCGATCCGCAGCGGGTCTGTGACAGTCGAACCAGAGGGTGTACGCGTATGGGCGGATCCCTGCACCGAGCCAAATGGGGTGCATCCCAAGTGGGGCTGGAAGCGATCAAGTGAATGGACTCTGGGAACATGTATATGGGCTCTCCATGGTGTATGGGATCCGACTCGCGGTTCCCTCCGGCAGCCCTATTATTTCCGTTACTACCCACCCTCTTCCCCTTCTGGCGCTGTCAGCCGCGACCCCGTGCCAGTAAACTTTCTCAACGACTTTTTCTTGAAGCACCTGACTGATTTCGTCACTCGGATTCGATCTGCTCACCCGAGCGCCATTGCATTCGTTCAAGCTCCCGTCTTTGCAGCTCCTCCGGTGGTTCCAGAATCACTCCTCCAAGGGCGTGGTTGTCACTCGACTCACTATTACGACGGCCTCACACTCGTCACGCGTCAATGGCACTCGTTCAATGCAGACGCACTGGGAATTATAAGGGGCAAGTACAGCAGTCCGATTTTTGCGGCCAGGTTTGGAGAGAAGGCGATCCGTTCGTGTTTTCAGAGCCAATTAGGTATGCTCAAGTCGGACGGGGCCCATCTGGGTGCGGACGATTCGGAGTCGTGCCGATATCCGACCATGGTTGGTGAAATCGGGACACCTATGGATTTGGATGACAAGAAGGCATACAATCTGACGCGCAAAAGCTACGGGGATTATTCGTCGCAGGAGCGAGCACTCGACGGAAGCTTGAACGCGACAGATGGACCGAACGGCTTGAGCTATACGATGTGGACATACTGTCCAGACAACAGCCATATGTGGGGAGATGGCTGGAATAGCGAGGACTTGAGTCTGTGGAGCGAGGACGATGTCAGGGGGAAGGCGGGACGCTATGGCGCGAGTGGGCTGCTGCGTGCGCGCGCATCAAGCATGTCCCTGGCGACCTTGCCTGTTCCATCATCGCCGTACGCTACGTGTTCATCCTTGCCGGTCAAGTCCTCGCCCCCACACGAGCTGCTGAAATTCTTACGGGACGGCGCGCGGGCGGTACGCGCCTTTTGCCGACCATACCCTGCTAGAGTTGTCGGTACGCCTGTCGATGTTCAATTCGACATTAGCAAGGCATCGCTGAAGATCAAGATTCGCGTTACCCCGGAGGATGCACCGGAGATGGAGAGGGACGAGGAGGCGGATGGAGTTGGCTTGGACAAAGACGAAGAAGGTAGGGATGAAAGCCTGCTGCCGACGGAAATATTCGTCCCGCTGGTGCATTTTGCATCGGAAGGCTGCGTGGAGCGGTCCCTCGCCGTAGAGGCAAACGGGCGACAAGCCGAGTGGCAAGATGCAGAGGGAGACGGGGAAGCTGGGGTTTCCGAGTGTCGACGGCAGTGGCGGTCGACGGACACATTGACGCTCACGTCGAAATCGCTCGTGGCCGACAAGATGACATCAGAAGCATACGCGGTGGAAATCACCATGTCGGAGGGAAGGGTCGAGTTGGACGAAGGCGGGCAAACGTTGCGGTGGTATTATGGGGTGCCTCGGAGTGGTGAGAAGGAGGTGTCGATCGAGGTGAGGCGTGCGGGTGGGGCGATTGATTGGAAGGCGGTTGCTCGGCGGATGGGTGGAGATGATGTGCGCTCTCGGAAGCGGGGTGTGGTGCAATGGCTAGAGAGACTCTGCGGGGAGGAGGGGTGTGTGGTTATGTAGGCCAGGACTTATTTATTACTACGCGGATTTTCTTATACTCTGGCTATGTAGGCGTTGGTATAGATTATATGGACACGCATTTTTTTGCTGGTCACATGACACGATCAGTGGTTACGCGCTTATTGGTGTTTCATCCCTCCTTCCGACATTCTCCCTCGATCTCCAATGTGCCCTTGCCCTCCTTTCTGTTCTCTCGACGGCATTGAGGTTTTCGAGCGACTCGTCGACGTTGTCACGTCGCTTTGATTACTTGGAAGACCTCCGGTAAGATTCGCCCAAGTATCTGTGTATAGTCAGGTCTGATATGATTGTGAAGGTAACTGGGAGGTAAGGGTGGCGAGTTTAATGGTGGCCATACCTCTGACAGGGAGGTGTGCAGAAGACGAGGACTCCCTGTACGTGCTAATTCGGGCTGGTGAACTCGCAAGCAGTGCGGTGTCCCATTGGCCGGTGTTCTCGTGCCCCGTGCACGTGGTGCAAAGGAGGCAAGCCTCTCCCCTTGACCTCCACCTTGGACACTTCCTTATCATGACCCACCAACCAACCCTTCCAGACAGCGCAAAAGAAATCAAAATCAAACTTTCAGATCGTCCATGGTTTATCACTTTCACTCCGGATGGCAAGAAACTATTGGTTGGCCATGGTCCTGGGGGGGTTCGGCAATGGTGGGTAGATGACGGACGCGCGGATGGTGAGCCCATTCAAATTGGAGGGGAGCGCATCCGCTGTGTTGCGTGGTCGCCGGATCGCACGCGATTGGTGTGTGGGCTCCATACCAGCAGCATGAAGGTAGCCGTATTGGACGCACAGACTTACAAAAGCGTTCTGGACGTCGAAGGACACACCGACTCGGCATGCACGATCGATGTCTCTCCCGATGGGACAAAATTTGCGGCAGGCTCGTTCGACAACTTCGTCTTCATCTGGAGTTTGGCGACCGGCGAAAGGCTCGTCGGACCACTCAAGCACGACAATACAGTGCATACAGTGCAATTCTCTCCAGACGGTGACCGCCTCGCCGCCGCGGTCTACTGGGCGTCGATCCACATCTACAGCTGCGATAATGGTGAGAGGCTGCTGGACCTCCCGCTCGGGGTTCAATGGCCCTCGCGTCTCGCCTGGGTGGCTGACAGCAAACAACTTCTGGTCATCTTGAGACGCGGAGTTGAATGTTTCGACATCTGTTCGAAGGGGCAATCGGTCAAAAAATTGTTTGTCCCTGGCCGAAACCCTTGTTCAGTGGTGCCAGCGTACAACCGAAAGTTTGTCGTCATCTGTGCGGAAAAGACACTATCTTTTTGGGATGCCTCTACATGTGCACAGATCGGGACAGTTGTGGAGAGTACAGAATTTATCCAGGATGTTACTCTCTCCCCCGACGACGCCTGTGTCGCAATCAGAGATGGATATGGGATATTCACCTTGCGGAGTCTGCATGGTCTCCTTCCAGCCTTATACATCCAGAAACAAAAAGGTGAGTCATGTTCCGTCATCTATTCATCGCCTCGTTCTAACTCCTTCGTTTATTGCCCAAATTAATATTAGAGCTGCCACTCATGAGTATCAGTGATCAAACATTCACATCATGGATGGAAGGCGACATGGCTCGTGTCGAAGAACTCTTGACAGAGGACATCCAATATGAGCCCTCTGATCCATCTCATCGTGCGCATGTCCTTGCTCAACGTGCTCTTGCAAGGACGCGTTCGAAGCAGTGGAGCATGGCCATCAACGATGCGAACATGGTACTCGTCTCTTGTTTGTTGTCCCGTTGCCCGCGCTGATTCTGTATGCCAAGTCTATCAAGACTCAGCGATCCGTCATTGGTTACATTGCAAGAGCAATAGCGCATGTCAGAAATGGGGAGCATGACTTGGCCATGCACATATTTGGCCTCGTGTTCAGTCAAGGTATCCCCACCGAGAATAACTTTCTTTTGTTGATCAAGGTTTGCGCTAGTCATCCTCGTCGTTGCTGGTCCAGATCATTCATTTTCACTCAGGCAATCATCATGTTTGAATGCGGAAAACACGACGATGCCATCGCGCGCGTAGACGACTTGATCGATATAGCAGACGACAAGTCACTCCATCTATATGTCATCGTCCGAGTACGTCGATGTGACCAGTGGTAGCAATCGCGGTTAAATCGATGTGCAGGCTCATTTGTTCCTCCTACTCGGAGGCATGCCCTTGAAAGAGGGCGAGTACACACGAACAACGGATCTACTCATGCGCGCCCACGAAGCTGCCCCATCAGAGAAAAGTCCATACCTGACAGTCATCTCGCTTGTACGTGTTCCTATTTGATCTCTTTTACCAGTGTAGTAACACTATGAAAGCTTTTCGAATGGGATCTCGACCGACTTGCGTCTGCAATTCAAGTACAACTCCAAGAATGGGCCAAGCAGTTCGACGGGAAGGGTGATGCAGCGTTGGCGTCCGAGAATGCAAAAGGAGCAGTTGATCTATATTCTGCTGCAATGTCCTTGAATCCGTCGAACCGTGTGGGCCTCCTCGTGCGACGAAGCGAGGCCCTGGCAATGCTGGAGTCGTGGGAGGATGCATTGGGGGACGCAGATGAGGTATGATTTTCTCTCTGATGTTGTCCGACGATCCTAAAGTTTATCGACTCAGGTAATCAAGGCTGACCCCGTGAACCCGCGGGGATATGAGAGACGACATGCCGCACTGCACGGTTTGCAGCGCTATGATGAAGCAATCGATACCCTCACTCGGTTACTTTCTCTCATTCGGGATTCTCCTGATCCAGAGACCCGTCGTAAGTGCTTGCCCCTCCAGATTGTGTATATCATCATGATCTGTTTGCGCAGAACTAGGAATGAAATATGGTTCACCTGCCCAGTCAGAGAAGGCGATCGAGAGCTCTGTTCGCGAAGTTTCCAAAGTATCCCCACTTGTCCTCATCGACATCCAGAGCGGTTCTCTGTGCGACAGTACCAAACGGCTGGGTGTATTCAAGTCGGAGCCGCCGTTCAAACAACTAGTTTCGTCTATGACCCGACATTTTGACGATACACAGATCCAGCTGGTGGTGGGCAAATACTTCCAATACGTGACCTTCTCGCACGTTTGGCAAGGGCAAGAGCCATCGTTCCAGGAGGTCACCTCGGTCGGCTCGGTCTGGAAACTGGACTCGTCGCCTCTGAACGAAAAGTTGCAAAAGTTCTGCGAGGTGGTCCGCAGTGATGGATACCGGTGGGCATGGAGCGACACGTGTTGCATCGACAAGATGATCAGCACAATCTTGAACCAGTCGCTCACGATGATGTACAAGTGGTATGAAGCATCAGCGGTGACATATGTCCTTCTTGTCGATGTGGATTCTCCATCCGCCATTGGGGACCTCACGGAGAGCATCTGGATGTTGCGTGCATGGACAGGACAAGAGCTTCTGGCATCAAAGGTGATCCGATTCTATGATCGCAATTGGAAACTGTACCTCGAAGACGCCAGCGCCAACCACAAGGAATCGCGAGCAATCCTGGAGGAACTTGCGAATGCCATCGGGATCTCACGCGAAGCCATCACCGCGTTCAATCCCGACAATCTATCCATCCAGCAGAAGCTTAGACTCGCCTCGACGTGCAACGCGACAGTAGACGAAGACGTCGCATACTCGTTGATTGGCATTTTCAGAAGCGACATTCGCCCTCACTATGGAGAAGGAGATGCAGCGCTGGGTCATCTGCTCGAGGAGATTGTGGCCCGGACAGGCAATGTGTCAGTGCTTGCATGGGCTGGCAAGTCTTCGCGATACAACAGCTGCCTCCCTGCCTCCCTGTCCGTGTATAATCGCCCGCCATACGCTTTGCCCACCATCGGAGAGGCCGACATGGAGACGCACATCGCGGCCCTGAGCGGGACGGCACTCGGAAGCAATGCTGTACAGCTCTATGACCGGATCATCCGACTACCTGCGGCCCGGTTCGCTAATCGCCGGTTATACCTTCCGTGCGTCATCTTCCCAGTGCGAAAGTTGGCTGAAATAGGTTCGGCCAATGGTGAAGAAAACCACTATCAGGTCCGAGCAGCAGGGATCGGCCATGTGGAATTCAAGACATCGGACAAGCTCTTATTGAGGGAACCGCGGAAGTACATCTTTGTGCATCCGTGGATTCGAGATCTCTGTGATCCAGATGATGATGATTTTGGTTACGAAGATGTGTCGGATGAGATCGATTCTGACCTAGAGCCTGAAGTGGGGCCCGGGTCGGCCAGAACGGACGTCTCTGCCCGGGCAACACGTCTGCTAGTCCGGTTGAAACAGCCATTCCACGCTCTGTTGCTCGAGCAACAACCGGATAGAGAATTCAAGCGGGTGGCTGCTGAGCACGAGATCACTGTGCAAGGACTCGAACCCGACGCGAAGGATATTCGTACGAAAGTCGTGGAGATATTGTGACAGTGGTCTGGTGGAATTCTTTCATTTGTGTCATCGTCCCGTCGTGCATTGTTGTCGCTCTGCTTTCTTGTCGTGTTTTCGCTCTCGTGTTCCACTCAGCTCACTCGCGTAATTCGTTTAGCTGCCTCATCACCTTCCATTGCCCCGTGTCCCTGTACTGCAGCGAGATGTGATATAACTGTTGACTGTCATCGAGTTTGCGCGAGCATGGCGTCTCATTGGAAGTCCCATAGCACTTAATTCATGTGATCCGCACTGTGATGTATTACCGCGCGACATACTTCGCCAGATGGCCGGCTCGTCGGGCTAGTGCTACCAGTAGGTATTCCGACAACATGAACAGGGTGCTCCATAGGCCATCAGCAACAAAGAACAAGTCCTAGTAGAATGTCAGAGGAGAGCTGGAACACCCCTAGCAACAAGCCCGGGCCCAATTCGTCGTGACCAGTGGGAAACTGGTGTAAGCCGTATCTACATTCCATTCACCATTCCTCCCCATTCCCCCCTCCACCGCCGACACCACCTCAGACGTCACCTACGACGTCACCTAGTTGCTACGTCATCACACCCAGTACATATATATAGTCGCATCCTCGTCTCTGCTCGACATCTTATAGATCTCCTGTGCGCGTTCTGTCTGTCCGTCTGAGTGTTCCACCCTCGCGGTGGGTTCCAACTGGCAGAACGCGTGATCCGTTCGACCTTGTCTTCCTCCCTATCTACGACACGAGAGCGCAATTTCTAGTTGCTCAGCCCAGCACATCTTATTAAATTGGACGGTCACTTCATCTATGTTAGGTCGATTACCTGTGTACCATATCCATCGTCAACTATTCCACAAACTCAAAACCGATCCTTTTCTGAAATGTATGATCACGGATTGGACGGTGAAACAAAATGAAGGCTGGCTGACCTCGATTAAGTCAGTTGTCTTTCCAGATGGCGTTTCCGATGTAGAAAACGTCAGTTGCGAACGGGCTACAAGGTTCGTTTGAGTTTTGCAACTCTGGTACTTCCTTTTCACCGCCCCAACCTCCTTGGGAATTACTGCACGGTGTGAACCTTTCGGGCTCGTCCAAAGCGCCCGTCGACCAACCATCCCATGTTCTTGACGAGTTTTGGTCGTCTGCCCAGGTGGGCGGACAGAGCTTTATCGGTCACCCCTTCAATCTAGACGACGGCTCTGCAGACGTCCATTTACGCCGTCTCAAAGGGTGGGGGTTCAACATACTCTGGTATCCCGTCACATGGGAAGCACTCAAACATGAAGGACCGTGAGTGCAACTGACATTTTTTTCGTTTGCGCAATCCATCCGGTTCTCAATGTTTGCGTGGCCAGTGGACGCTATGATTATGATTTCATAGACTATACTATTCGCGTCCTTTATAAATGCAAAGAACACGGGTTCAAGGTTTACATGGACCCACACCAAGACGCTGTACGGGTCTCTTCTCTTCTCTTCTACTACTCTTACTCACGCCTTGCCAGTGGTCACGGTTCTCTGGAGGCTCGGGTGCTCCGTATTGGACCCTACCCGCATGTGGCCTCAACCCGGAAGCATTTACCGCAACCCAAGCTGCTATTATACACTGCGAATACGCCACTTCGTCATCCAGCACTCCGAATCCTGCCGCACTTCCTGCCATGCTCTGGTCCACCAATTACGGCCATCTCGCCTCCCAAACGCTATTCGCCCTCTTTTTTGGCGGTAAAACGTTTGCTCCTAAATGCATCATCGACGGGGTCAACATTCAAGACTACTTGCAAT
>JBBPKT010000747.1:0-14202 GCA_038089395.1 Pulveroboletus frians
GAGGTCAAGGAAGGTTAAGGCTGCTATTGCAAATCTCCCATGGAGCCAAGCCAAGAAAGCAAAGCTTTCATCTGAGTCAGATCTGCTCACCCAATACACAAGAGAAGATGAGCCAGAACCTGATACCACCCTATCAGGTCAACCTGACCATGTTGTCATGATCCCAGAGCCCCTGTAAGTTATTCAATATCAAACTAAGAGTATATCTTTCATTGATATAGATAGCCCAAGTGTCAACTTCACATCTCAGGAATCTGAGCCCTTTTTATCTGACTCAGAAAGTGACTCAGGCTCTGAAATAGGTGATAGCCCAGAACAATGGCCTGAAGAAATTGAAGACCTATACAACTCTATAATCTATGAGCCTGAGATTACTGAGGGGTATGAAGAGCTGGATTTTGAAATCTGGGAACACTATATCTCCAAGTCACAATCAAACTCCCAGTGCAGTATTGCTACCCAAATCAAGTCTCAGCCTATGCAATCCAAGCCTTGGCATCCCTTCAAGTATCGCACACCCCCAAAAGTTGAGGCTGCAAAGGCTGCACTTGATGATCTCAGAAGGATCCTTTATCCACCTCGTACTGGCAGCTATGGATACAAAGCACCAACCATTAGTCACACTCTTGAAAAAAGGCTATCATGGCTCGAATACTTCCTCTCTGCCTTTGTAAAGGGCACACCATGGTCAGCAGCAGCACTGAAGACAGCCAATTGCATTGAAAAGGGACCCCACACAGCTCAGAACCTTCAACAGTGGGCCAAAGCCTTCATCACAGACCAAGAAAACCTGCCTTTTACAAGATACAGTGCCTGTACCAAGTCAGCAATAGAAGATGAGGATTTACAAGAAGAAATCCTGACACACTTACGATCCCTTGAGAAATATGTGACAGCACAGACAATTATTGATTATCTGGCTATTCCTGATGTACAACAACACTTCAATCTATCCAAAATGGTGTCATTATCTACTGCTCAACTGTTATGTCCACTCTGATCTCCGATCTCTGGACCCTTCACCCCTTCTCCGTACTTCGTAACCTGGACTTCGTACCTCTGTAATCTGGACTTTGTTCCTTTCTCTCAGACTTCCATAGTTACCATATTTAGTATTCCCCTTGTCCTTCCTCGACCCTTCATTCTTACCTTAGACCCTTTGCCACACCATATGCCTCCTTCTATGTATGTCCTCTGTCTCCACATGCTTTCCTTTTACCTGATGTACCTTACCACATGCTCCTCCATTCTTCCATCCAAACTCCGATCAGACTTTCATATATAAACCCCCTGTATTCCGTCTTAATACCTTAGTACGAATATCAAACTAGTCATCTCCTGTCTCTTGTCCGACTCCCCTCTCTCCTACCCCCTACTCCCCTTCTACGAAATATGAGGACAGAACCTAGACAAGGGCATGACACATAAGTCCTGCACCAACGTCCTCCTAGGTACCCCCTTGCTGCTCTGAACTTCATTTGTCCCTTCACAAACTTCATATACTAACCCTTGGATCTCTAATTGGACTTGAGTCCGGAGGACCTGGATTTGACAGTATATTTGTACTCCCTCTTGTCAAGGTTCACCCTTTCTGACAAATCCTATGTCTGTGCGCACAAGATGAACCTCCCAGCGTGAGCAGGTCCTGCAGACTGCCTTTGGCAGTTCTTGCAGGGTCCCTGGAGACTTTCGAAGTTTCTCCATACACACCATGATCACTGCGCCTCCATCTCTGAGGCGCATAGCAGACAACCTCTGTCCCCACTTACACCTTTGCTGCTTACCTTCAGTTCTGAGCTTCCCCTGATTGGTTCCCTAGAATGGGACAACAAGGAATCTGTCCAAGTCCGACCCAGCACCCCGATGCCTTCACACAGGAGGGGCAATGGGAACAACCCAGGCAGAAATGACTCCTCTAGTTCCTCTGATGTGGACTCTGACCAGGGTTCCTTCACTGGGCACATCCCTGACAAAGACAACCCTGAAGATGAAGAATGCAACCAAGTCCCTCTCGCCTATGAACCCTTCACCCAACTCACCAATGCCATCAAGGGGATGACCCTCCAAGCACTCCGACGATGGAAGGCTAAAGGCTCTAAGCTCAAGGTCTGGGAACCTGACCCATTCAACAGGATGGACCTGAAGAAACTCCATCCGTTCGTTGTCCAGTGTGAACTCCACTTCCAGGCCAACCCCCAGACCTGCCACAAGGATCAGACCAAGGTAACCTTTGCTCAGTCCTACCTCAAGGGGACTGCACTCAAGTACTTCGAGCTGGACCTCCTTGGACTTGAAGCACTGGGCCTCTGACCCACGTGGATGGATAGCTGGCATACCTTCCTATATGAGTTATAATCCAACTTTGGACCTCATGACCCCATTGCAGATGCCGAGGCCCAGCTTGAGTGCCTCCAGATGTGCGACTTGCAGTGTATTTCCAAGTATATCATCGAGTGGAATCAACTTGCCAGCCAGGTCCGAGACTGGGGCCAAGGAGCTCTCTGATGAAGCTTCTACTCCAGCCTTCCAGATCGCATCAAGGACAAGCTCACTCATCAAGGCAAACCTGACGACATCCATGAACTCCACTGTAGGAGCCTGTGGCCTCCTATGATTGTAGGTCCTACTTTTCAGTTTATCCAGGTGTCCCATCAAGCATCCTAGTCATGTCCCATGTCTGTCCGTATCATCTTGAGGTCAGTCCGTTTCGTATTTCGTTCATCCAATTATCCATGCCATCTATCTGGCTCTGGTTTATATGTATCTATTTCACCCAGTCCAGTCCCGTCCACTGGATCATCTACTTATCTATATCATCCATCGGTTCCATCACACATTTAGTCTCATTTAACATTTGACTACGATATTTTGTGTTTCTTGCTGTCTGCTACTTAGATTCGAGTGTCCCTTCATAGGGCCTTGTGCGTTACCATAGATACAAAGTCCAGGGAAATGCCCAGACTATAAGAGTCTTGTATTGAGATCTTGAATCTCATCAGTTTTGCACCCACTGGTCATTTCTCTATCGTCAGAAGTCCCTCTCCTTGTTGTCAAGATTGTCCTCGACACCGTTTTTCTTCATCATCATCAGTATCCAGGTCCTCATCCTTGACCCCTCGTTTGTATCCAGTCCTCGTCCTTGGCTGGGTTTTTCCCTTATTATTATTAATCTCGCTCAGCTTTGTCAGTTTCCTGCAGCTTTGTCAGTTCCTCTTCGTCTTTGTCAGTTCCTCTTCGTCTTCGTCAGTTCCTCTTCGTCTTCGTCAGTTCCATTCGTCTTTGACCCCTATCACTCTCGATCCAGTCCCATCTGTGCATGCCCGGTCCTCATTGTCAACTGGATTCCTTGTCTCCTGTCCGGAATGCTGTCCAGAACCATCTTGCCTTGCTCTTGTGCACTGAGGTTGGTTATAGTTGTCTGTCCCCAGTACTAACCCTCCACAGGACCCCTTGGGACAAGGAAACTCAACCCCCTACACATACATCACCCCACACCAACTAACTATCTTTTACCATGCTCTCGCCCAGCAGATTGACCATTGGTATTGGGAACGCAAGGACAAAATCGCCCACGCAACCAAGGCCTTCAGGTCAAACTCCGGCACCTCTGCATCCACCTCCAAATCATCCAATTCTGGCAAGGACAGCTTGTCCGGTGCTGCCTCTACCTCTACCTCTGGTAAGCCTAAGGACAAGTTATCCAAGGGCTCCTCTTCTTCCTCTGCCAACAAGAAGAGTGGGACTGAGTCCGCCTCCACAGACTCGATCTCCACCAAGTTGGGCAAGGATGGCAAGCTCCTCTCCGAGAAGCAACAGCACCATCTGAAGCTCAGCTTGTGCCTCTTCTGCGGCCTCGCCAGACACTCCACAAAAGAATGTCCGAAGAGCACCTCTAGGGCTGCAAAGGCTCAAGCAGCTGCGACAACTCCTGCTCCAGCCTCCGGCTCCACTTCCTCAGAGGCAAAAAAATAGAGTGCGACTCCCTTACAGCACAGGTTGGGAGTCATGTTGAGCCCGACAGCTGTGCTCCTCCAACACTCCATCTCAATGCATCCTCTCTTTCAGATCCGAACTCCCTCTATCCGATAGTTTTTCTCCCTGACTTTTCTATCTCTGATGTACCATTATTTGTAGATTCTGATTCTACTCATTGTTTTATAGACTCTGCCTTTGTAGATAAAAATAAGCTACCTACATATTCCATCCCTACGCTTTCCCTTCACCCTTTCGATGGCTCCTCCACCTCTTCTATCTTCTCTGCTATAGATCTCCAATTGTCCTTTGCTTTGGGAGCTTCCACCTCCAAAACATTTTATGTTACCTTGTTGGATCCCTCATGTCATATAGTTTTTGGACATTGCTGGCTCGCCCATTGTAATCCATTGATTGATTGGGCTATGAACAGCATCTCATTCTGAACTGACCCTACAGGTTTGCCAACCCCGACATCGTCCCCTGTCCCTCCAGAGTCGAGCCCTGACGCTCCTCCGATTCCTCCACATGAACCTTTGCCGGAACCCCCAGATTCTCCCACAGCACCCAGACTTTGGTCCCCTCTGGTCTTCTTTGTCAATGCCGCCACCTTTCACTGGGCCTGTAAGTTTGAAGGATCAACACTCTTTGCCCTTTCCCTCCATTCCATTGGTGGTTGCAGCGCTACATGCGTTGATGCTCCACCCAAAGAACCTCCAGACCTGTTAAAGGTTCCTCCAGAGTACCACAAATTTGCAGACGTCTTCAGTAAGGGCAAGGCTGACACCTTGCCTCCACACAGGCTGTTCAACCTGAAGATCAAACTTGAGGAAGGCGCCGAACCTCCCATCAGTCGCCTCTACTCCATTTTGCCCTCCGAACAGGGAGCCCTTCAGAACTTCCTTGATGAACATCTCCGGATCAGCTTCATCTGCCAATCCACCTCTCCTCATGCCACACCCATCCTCTTCGTCTGAAAGAAGGATGGTTCCCTCCGACTATGCGTCAATTTCCAAGGCCTGAACAAGATCATGAAAAAGGACTGCTACCCTCTCCCATGCACCTTGGACCTCCTTGAGGCTCTGAGCAGAGCTAAGATTTATATGAAGCTTGATCTCCAGCACATGTACCATCTGGTCTATGTTGCCGATGGAGATGAGTGGAAGACATCGTTCTGAATGTGCTACAGTTCCTTCGAGTGGCTAGTAATGCCATTCGGACTCACTAATGCCCCCGCTGCCTTCCAGTGCTTCGTCAACAGCATCTTCACTGATATGCTGGATGTCAGCATGGTGGTATATCTCAACGACATTCTTATCTACTCCGCTAACCCCGCCTTGCATCGGAAGCATGTCCAAGAAGTCCTCCAGCACCTCTGTGCCAACGGACTTTACTGCAAACCTGAGAAGTGCAAATGGCACAGTGACACTGTTGAATACCTTGGATACATCCTCTCTCCCTCTGGTCTCTCCATGGCCAAGGATAAGATACAGATGATTTTAGATTGGCCAGAACCCCAGAAAGTCAAGGACATTCAGTCCTTCCTAGGATTCGCCAACTTCTACTGTTGCTTCATCCATGGCTACTCCAACATCGTGGTTCCATTGACCTGACTCACTCACAAGAGTGCTCCATGGGACTTCTCCGAGACTTGTCATAAGTCCTTCCAACGTCTTAAGGACACGTTCACTATAACTCTGGTGCTCATGCACTGGGACCCCAATGCTCCAATGATGGTTGAGACTGATGTCTCCGACTACACCATCGCCAGCATCCTCTCCATCACCTCTAACAACAAACTCCATCCCATTGTGTTCTACTCCCACATGCTCTCCAGAGCAGAATTGAACTATGACACACATGACAAGGAGTTACTGGCGATCTTCGAGGCATTCACCTCCTGGCAACATTTCCTTGAAGGCTCTACACACCCTGTCAATGTCATCACAGACCACAAGAACTTGGAATACTTCTCCTCCACGAAACTCCTGATGCGCCGCCAGGCCCGATGGTCAGAGTTCCTCTGCCAATTCAACATGGCAGTCCGATATCGCCCTGGTAAGCTTGGAGCTAAACCTGACGCGCTGACTAGACGCTGGAATGTCTACCCCAAAGAGGGGGATAGAGACTTCGCTCGTATCAACCCCAACAATCTCTGGCCCATCTTCACCTCGGAGCAACTCGCTATGTCCTTGCAAGCCACACTCCTTGAGACTCCACTACTCCAGGCCTCCGTCTTACTCAACACCGAACAAGTCTGCTCCAATATCCTTTCCTCCCTCCCTGCTGACCCAGTCGTGTCACCCCTCCTCTCCTCCGAGTCGTTAGGCAACCCGAGATGGTCCATAAGCCCAGAAGGCTTCCTCCTAAGGGACAAGTGCATCTACATCCCTGATGCTGCCAACCTCCGACTCCAACTTCTCTGGACTTTCCACAACCACCCTACTGCAGGCCACTTCAGACAGAACCGTACACTAGAGCTGATCCGTCACGAATACACCTGGCTGGGTATTTGGACATTCATCAAGAACTACGTATCTTCCTGTACGACATGTTCCTGAGCCAAGGTTCCCCAACATTGCCCATATAGACTTCTCAAGCAGCTTCTGGTCCCAGAGAAGCCATAGAACTCCATATCCATGGACTTCATCGAGCAGCTCCCACCTTCCTCCAGCTTCACCGCCATCCTCATCATCATAGATCAGTTATCAAAGCAAGTCATCTTCGTTCCAACTCATGACACCATCATCTCTGCTGAGCTAGCCAAGCTGTTCCTCCTCCATATCTTCTCGAAGCACGGAGTTCCCTCCCACATCACCTCCAACAGGGGCTCCGAGTTTGTATCGCACTTTTTCCAGTCATTAGGTAAAGCTCTCAACATGTGCTTACACTTCACCTTGGGGTACCATCCTGAAGGAGATGGTCAGACAGAGCGCGCCAACCAAACCCTCGAGCAATACCTCCAGATCTACTGCAACTATCAGCAAGACAACTGGTCGGAACTCCTTCTGCTCGTGGAATTCTCTTACAACAATGCACCTAGTGCTACCACCAGCATATCCCCTTTCTTCACCAACAAGGGCTACCACCCGAACCTCTCTGTCAACTCCAATACCACTCTCACCTCCTCTGCAGCCCAGTCCTATGTCATGGACTTGGATCAACTCCATGAGTTCCTCCAATTGGAGATGCTGGAGGTGCAAAAACATTACCAAGGACCAGTGGATGCAAGACAATCTCCGGCTCTGAATTTCGCTATCAGAGATCAGGTATATCTTAAGGTGAAATACCTCCGGTCCATAAGACCTTTGAAGAAGCTCTCCGAATGATACTTAGGACCTTTCACTATTATTGCTAAGCCAGGTTCACACTCCTTTACCTTATGTTTACCTGACTCTATGAACTCTGTACACCCAGTTTTCCATGTTTCACAGTTAGAACCCTGTATTCTGAACTCCATTCCAAACTGTGTCCAGCCTCTGCCATCTCTGATTGAGGTTAACAGAGAGCCCAAGTATGAGATCATGGAGATCCTAGACTCCAAGGTCGATCGGAGAAGGCACCACTGCCAACTCCTGTACTTGGTGCGTTAGCTCGGGTACGAGGGTACTGATGACGAAACCTCCTAGCTACTAGCCATGGAGTTAGGTCACACCACAGACTTAGTTGCGGACTTCCATCAGAAGTACCCCAACAAGTCCAGACCCCTTCCTTCCTAAGTACTTACTCCGTTCTCATTTCCCTTCCCTTCTTTTCCTCTTATTCACCCCTTACTCTGATTTGGACTTTGTTCATTAAGAAAGAAAAAGAAAAGATATCAGGAACAACTCAACAACTTAAAGTAAGAAGTCAAGAGGCCGAAACCACAAGTCAAGCTAAGGTGCGGCAAAGGCACACACACAGAGAATGACCCATAGCAATGAGAATACTAAGCATGAGGACTACTGTACAGGATGAGTGCTACTTATATAGGATGTCTAACCCTAAGGCCTGTATCTGGATCTAAGCCCTGTGCCCGAATAATGACTAACGGATATTAAATAATGGATCAAATGAATCTAAATATGAAATGATAAATAAGCAAGGAATGGAATGATGTCATGGTGATGTCAATAGGCTAGACCATGACGTGATGATGATAACATAACCTGATGTCAATGGAATGATGCAATTGAAGGTAGCCTAGACCTGAATTAATGGGTAAAGGGGAAATATAAGATAATCGGGTGGAAGATTAGGGATAGGGGTTTATAATAGGGGTTGAAAGGCATAAATATCGTAAAATGAACATAAGGAAAATCATGGTTCTGGCAAAAGACAAAAGTATTCTATTTACACAGCCTCCAGTTCTTCCAGGGCCACCTCCATCTCCATCTTCACCTCCACCTCCGCTTCTACCTCCTCCATCTCCCCCATCTGCACCTCTGTCTCCGTCCTCTCCACCTCTGGGGCCCTCCTCGTCTGCATCCCCGCCTCCTCATATGCATGCCCTCTCGCCTGGAGCCCCACATTCTCCCTCCAGAGCTCCCTCAGCTCCTCCCATAACCCACCCACATTCTCTCGCAGGAGCGAAAAGCTCCCTGCAATGGAACCAAGTGACCCCATGGCCTTCATGAGAAGGGCCACAAGAGCACCTGGGGTGGGGTACAGAGGGGCTGGTATCACGACCTCCACCTGGGCCTTCTTGCGAGGTGCTGGGCAGTCTTCCTCGTCCTCTTCGTCTGCCTCCTTATGATCCTCTGGGGCCTCCTTCCTCTTGCAAACAAGGTAGCCACATGTGCACACATGGCACGACCTCCCCTTTGACCCCTGTTGAGGGGGATGGCACTCCTCACCCTGCTGCATGCATCATGTGCACAGGGTCCACCCAGAGTTGGTGGGTTCACGTCCTCGTTTCGGGGCCCAAGCTGATGTCAACAGCCTGTCTTCATTCCCCTCATCTTCGCTGGGAAACTCAATCACGTCATCCTGCGGATCTCCATTAGCTACGTCCAAGGTCCAATGAACAGACCATGCACCTAGTTCCACCCCATCGCCCTTGCCTTTCCCTTCTCCTTCGCCCAGACCTCATCTTGCTCCTTTCACACCTTCTTGAGGTGTTCCTCCCGGATGGCCTTAGCCCACTCCTCTGCCACCTTCCTACACTCCTCACATTCCCGCTTGACTTTCTCCACCTGTTCCTTGCATTTGCACTCTTCACACACAATCCACTCGGCCTCCTCTCTCATGCAATGTTTCTCCGCAGCCTTCTCCTTGTCACGGCAACGTTGCATTGTCTGGAGTTGAAACATGAGTTGGGCAATCTGGCTGTCGATTTCACTGGCAGTAGGTATGGTAATGGGGGGGGTTTGTTGCGCGATGTGGTAATAGATCATGGTTAGAAGATAGAACCACACTACGTGAGACACGACTTGTGGTTCATTTCAAACTCCGACTTGCGGATGTCACATGACCTCCACCTGGTCTCTTCTCCAGTCCGAACTTAGCTGGCCTCGAGGGCTCAGCCTTAACAGGGGGGCACTGTCATATCTGCTCCGATCTCCGATTTCCGGACCCTTCACTCCTTCTCCATACTCTATAACCCAGGCTTCATACCTCCATAATCCAGACTTTGTTCCTTCCTCTTGGACTTCCATAGTTACCATATTTAGTATTCCCCTTGTCCTTCCTCAACCCTTCATTCTTACCTTAGACCCTTCACCACACCATATGCCTCCCCCTACGTATGTCCTCTGTCTCCACATGCTTTCCTTTTACCCAACATACCTTACCACATGCTCCTCCATTCTTCCATCCGAACTCCAATCAGACTTTTGTTAGAGATGACAACTCTGATCTCCTCCAGGCCCTCCTATCCAACTCTGAGGTTCCTTAACGAAGTTCTGGATGAACTCCTACAACTCCTACATAGGAGTTACCGAAGTCCTATAGAAGCAGTCGGAGATGAATAGGAAGGCTGGACTTGTGTCCAATGGTATATCAGTATACATTCCTTATGTCATTTCTTTACCCTATCTTTGCTTCGTTCTCATTCCATAACTTCATGCTGTTTCCTCTTTGCCTTTACCATTTCCTTACAAAGATTGCTTGTTTCACTTCAGAGTTGATCGGACTTCGCGCTTGCATCTTCGCCTACCTTATATATATATATTCCCTCTCACTCCTGGGCTCTCCTCAGTCGTTCCTGCTACTCCTTGGGCAGTGGCTGAGGTGAGCACCAGCTTTGTTTTACCTTATTACTATTGCTAATTAGTGTAGTAGGCAATCACTGCCCTTTTACTTAGATTTTTCGCAACTTTCATATATAAACCCCCTGTATTCCATCTTAATACCTTAGTATGAATATCAAACTAGTCACCTCCTGTCTCTTGTCCAACTCCCCTCTCTCCTACCCCCTACTCCCCTCCTACAAAATATAAGGACAGAACCTAGACAAGGGTGCGACACATAAGTCCTGTGCCAACATCCTCTTAGATACCTGTTAGAACCGGGATCTCCAGAGTTCAAGCAGGACTTGGCTTCACCGTATGTGGTGTGCCCTTGTCACAACTCCAGAGGTGTCCTGTAATTTCGGAACAGGCGGGAGAAGTTGGATTGGTCTTGTTGCAAGCAACAAGGCCGAGAATGGTTCAGAAGAGAGTCTTAGAGACTCAAGGGGGTCAGAGTGAGTTTGGGAGACTGTCCAAGTCAATATTCAAACTGGAGTATCTACTACAAGTGCAGGGACTTTATATACGGGAGTAGAACATAGGTCTTACTAATAGTTCAGAGTGCAGATGCTAAGTGTACCAGAGCTGTGCTCCTAAGCAGGCACAGGGATGGAGGGTGAACTGGGGCGAAGCTAATGGCTATGTACTGTAAGCGAAGAATGGAGCATAACACTAAGAACAAGGAATGCTAAATACAGGGGGTCCGGGTGTCAGGGATGCGGACTCATCGAGAACGCACCAGAGGTCGCAGGAAAGGTGTCCGGAGTTGTCCAGAGTTAAGTCCAGAGTTTCGGATTCGACGGATGTGACAGTACCCCCTTGCCGCTCCAAACTCCATTCATCCCTTCATGAACTTCATATACTAACTCTCGGACCTCTGATCAGATTTGAGTCTGGAGGACCTGGATTTGACAGACGCTGGATGGAATGTACTGGCTACTCCTGGACCACTGTTCATAATGGCCAGTATGTGGATGGGCATGAAAGAGAGGATATTGTTGAATACAGGCAGAAGAAGTTTCTGCCAGCATGGTATGTGCTCGACCCGAAGACAAGAAAATGGTCAGCTAACAATATCAATCAACTTGAAGAAGGACAATTGTTACCCAGTCGACCTACTGTTATCTGGTTTCATGATGAGTCCACTTTTTATGCACATGAGTGGTGCAAAAAACAATGGGTTCACTGTGACAAGAAACCAACACCACAACCCAAAGGAGAAGGATTATCTTTGATGGCATCTGACTTTGTGTCTGCAGATTATAGGTGGTTACAGTCACCTGATGGAAAGGAGTCAGCACATGTGCTATTTTGTGCAGGGAAAGCTCAAGATGGCTACTTTTCAAATGATGAGGTTATTTGCCAGGTGGAAAAGGCAATGGCAATCCTGGAGAAATATTTCCCTCATGAGGACCATGTCTTCGTCTTTGACAATGCAAGAACACACCTTAAGCGTGCTGGAGATGCACCATGTGCTCGCAACATACCACACAATTGCACAGATTGGAGGATCTCTGTTCCAAAGAAGAATCAGGGTGAAAAGCAAATATATGGCACAGACGGTAAACTGGCCACGGAGAAAGTCTGTGTTACTGACAGTTTTCACAATGGTGCTACTCAGGCATTTTATTGGCCTGACAGCCACCCAAACACTGGCCTTTTCAAAGGGATAGCTCAGATCCTTTCAGAGCATGGTTACAACATCAAGGGACTAAAGGCACAATGCAAAAACTTCAAGTGCCCACCAAATATAACCACCTGCTGCTGCCGTCACCTTCCTTTCTCACAACCAGACTTCGTAAATGTTGAATCGCACTTGGAAAAGATTTGTTACAAGCAGGGTTGCCAGATCCTCTTCCTTCCAAAGTTTCACTGTGAGTTGAACTTTATCGAGCAATGCTAGGGCTATGCAAAGTGTCAGTACCATTGCTATCCACTATCATCGAAGGACAGCAACCTTGAGCAAAATGTGATTCAATTGCTAGATTCAGTTTCTCTCATGAGTATGCAAAGATGAGTCCTTATTGGATATCAAACATGCTGATGCATCTGCAAACAAGATTCACTATCAGATCACATTGCTTCATGGATGTGTACCACAAAGGCCTCAATGGGAGGCAAGCTGCCTGGGCCTCAAGGAAATATCGTGGTCATTGTGTCCTCCCTGCATTCATCATGAATGAGCTCGAGGAAGCTCAGATACAGTAACTTTCCCACTATCTCAAAATCCATATGAGAACTAGGATACTTCTATCCCATACCATACTCTATGTACACTTGACTTCAAGGCATCTACCACCTCCACCACTTAGTGACTTGCTTGGCCAGCTCTCCACCAACACTGCTATGCTGTAAAATTGTCTGTTGTCCCTGTGTCACACATCAGTCACAGGACCCTGAGGTTTGTGGGATCTGAGTAACTCCTACCTTAGTTCTGTGTCATGTGCTTGGGTCACATGATCAGAAAAGGAAAGGAATAAATGATTAATTAGGTCAGCATATATATAATACATGAAAAGAAGCACTTCAGAGTACTATGGTGGTGCTAAACTGCATCACAACTTGGAATGATCCATTCACATGTCAAGTGGAAGCTGTTGTGGGGTTGTTCAGATGTAAGACATGTGTATGAGCACTCAAGATGCAAGGCATAAGAGATGATAAGATAATCAACTATTTCTCTTGTAAATAGCTTAGAACATCATTAGACTGGAACACTTTGTTTAATAAAATTTCCCATCCATAGTCATCTCTCAAACACATAGTGTTTGCCCTATCCTGACAGGTATGTACTTGTAGATATGCATTGATTCTCACGCACCAACCCCCGAGCCAAATTTCCCACGGTGCCTCACTGCGATCAACGATGACCTCCCCACCGAAACCATGGGAGCGGTCTGTACAGCCTTCTGTTTCACCACCATCGTCGGCGTCGTTGACAGCAGCGTCATCAACGGTTCCAACATCTTCTTCTGAGCCACCTTCCATTCCTGCGCGTCCAGCCATTCTCTCTAATCCTGCCCTACCGTACACGACCGCCACTTCACCCTACAACGCTTCACCCTATGGCTCCCTTTCCCCGTACTCCCCATATTCGCGATTAGGTCCGACGTACTCTCCGTATAGCAGCCCTTTATATGGGGGAGGTCCAGGATACGGAACCGGGGGGTATGGTTATGGGGGATATGGAATGCAGTATGGTGGGATGGGCAATCCCTCTCTCACCCAAACTCTTGAGACAACCACCCAACACACCTTCTCCCTCCTCCATTCCATCGTGCAGACATTTACCGGTGTGGCGCAAATGCTCGAGTCGACATTCATGGCAACACACAGCTCTTTCTTCGCCATGGTTGGCGTGGTTGAACAGTTTAGCCATCTCCGGAACGCCTTGGGGAGCGTGCTTGGGTTATTTGGGTTAGTGCGATGGATGAAAGAACTCATCACAGGGAAACCCCATCCGCCAATGCAAGGAGAGTTTAGGGAGTTTATTAATGGACGTCCAATCCAAGGCCCTCTCGGACCTCCTGCGCCGAAGCCGAGCAAGAAACCTCTTATCATCTTCTTCCTCGCCATCTTTGGCGTACCATATGCGATGACGAAGTTGATTAAAATTCTCAACGAGCGTACTCAGCAACAGAATCAAATTGGCGGCCAACTTGGGCCGCTTGATCCTTCCATGCTATCGTTTGCTCGAGCTCTGTACCCATTTAATCCATCATCACCCGCTGAACTCGCGCTCAAGGAGAATGAGATTGTTGCGATCATGGGAAAGCTGGATCCTACCACGGGAATGGAAGTGGATCCCCGATTGAATGTGGAGAGTGAGTGGTGGAAAGGTCGGATGCGTGATGGGAGAGAAGGCTGGTTTCCGAGGAAATGGGTAGAGGTGTTGGAACGCAGAAAGCCTGGCTATCAGGCGTCCGTCGGAGATGAGTCCAAATGATCATCTTTACTGATCTTCATTCTGTCGTCGAGACGAGGTGGGCAGTACATACTATTCTACTACATAATACCATGT
>JBBPKT010000748.1:0-14195 GCA_038089395.1 Pulveroboletus frians
GGCTGCAGGCTCCTACACCGGCATATCTCCTTCTAGCGGGGGTTCTTGCTCAACAGAGGGACCAGGTTCTGGTTGCCCAGGCTGTGGATTTACTATATCACACCATTGTGTAGCACACTCTATTTCCTTCACTTGCTCCACAGGGTGTCAGTTGTCACCATACATGTTGCCGGGCCTTTTGGGCACATGATGTTCACGCTAGGGGTGTGCTGGGAGTGGGTTAGGATTAGGAGGGCATTGTCCCTTTCTGGGTTGGTGAGGTGGTGAAGGAGGTTCTTGTCAAGGAGAAGGTGTTCTCGGAGGCGGTGGAGGAGGACTAGGAGGTGGAACTGGGGGAGGAGTTGGGAGACGACAAGGATGAGGACAATGGGGGTTGTCCTCAGTTCTAAAGGGAGGAGGAACCTCTACAGGCTCAAACTCTTCAACCTCGGGAACAGGGTCTAGTGCAGCAGGTTGTCTGCGAGGTGCAGTATGGCACTTAGGAAATCATGCTTCATCAAATAGAGCATGTGCGGAAGTAAAGATGACATTGTTGGGAGAGCGCATGAAAATGAAGTTGCTCTTGTATCCAGGAGCGATGCCTAGGTACACCATCAGCTCTGACTTAGGGGCCATCTTGTTGGTGTGCACATCCTGAGGGATGAATACATATGCTGTGCAACCAAACACGTGCAAGTGGCTGATATCAGACTTATCCTTGTGAAGGAGCTCATAGGGGGTACATCAGTTATGTTGGCGGAGCGGTGTCCTATTGTATAGATGGCACGCATGGGCCATTGAGAATTCCCACCAACTGTCTGGAATGCAAGCCTCAAGGCGCATAGCTTCAGACTTATCCATGGAAGTGCACATAAAGCGTTCTGCATGACCATTTTGTTGGGGTACATGTGGAGTGCTCTGGAATATGTTGTGTTTATTCTGCCTACTATAGTCAAACAGACTTGGACGTTGGGACACAGACACAGTGCATTACATAATGATTACATAATGTGCCAGTAGATAAGATAGATTTTGCTGTGTCCTCACCTCAGTCAGAGACTCCATCCTGTACTGAGGTAAGACCGGTCCATTCACACTTCGTACTCTATACTCATTCCCTGTAGTACACTTCTACAGGTTATGAGCCCTGGATTGCTCTAATCTACAGATCAAATGCATATATTCATGTCCATATCGCGCATACATCCACTAATATGACCAGTATTACGTCAGAGGAAATCAAGCTGCCAAAGCTTGATGCGTCTGGCAAGAAGTGGTCCTCTTGGAAGGTCTGACTCCAGCTTGCTGCAGCCAGTCGAGGATTGGCTGGTTACCTCGATGGAAGCAAAGTGAAGCCCACAGACCCAGCAAAAGGGAAACCATCTGGGTGGATGGCATCTACTCCTGCTGAGCTCAAGTCAGTTACAGATTATGAAAAGGATCTGGCAACTTGGAGCAAAAAGGACATGAAATTGTGGTATATCATTGCCACTACCCTCCCTGATTCCCTCTTCATTCGCCTTGTGAACAAGAACTCAGCGCATGAATACTCTATGACTCTTTCCAGCCTCTTCCAGTCACAGTCCATAGTGGTCGGCGCTGAAATGCATCGTCAGTTGGGGGAACTCAAATTGAAGGATGGTGGGGATGCTCGAGTGCACATTGAGAAGATCATCACCTTCTGTGAGGACCTTGCCTCTATCGGGCGACCTGTCTCGGATGAGGACCTTTTTAACATCGTATATGCGTCCCTTCCTCGTTCTTACAACCCTGGGTTAGCTGCTTTATCCTCCACTATGCGCATACAAGGCACTACCATCACTTCTGATGATCTGATGGACATTGTGCTGGAGGAATATGACCATCTGACGCTCCAGGGGGGCAAGGGGAAGACATCTTCCTTGTCTGAGGATGCTGCTTTTGGTGCCGATGCATTGTCCAAGAAAGGAAAGGGCCGGGGGAAGAAATTTGGCAGTGACTGCTACAACTGCAGTTAGCCTGGCCATAAGGATCGTGATTGTTAGGAGGAGGGCAGTGGTAAGGCCAGCCAGGCTCCCAAGGGTTGGAAGTCCCGTGGCAAGAAGGCTAAAGATGACAAAGGCAAAGGCAAAGCGTCAGCCTCTGCGAATGTGGCTGCTAGCGACAAGGACTCACCTGACAGTGCATGGCTTGCTGTGCCTGAGCCTGACTCGCCTGTTGCCACTGGCATTGAAGCCTTGGTTGCGTGAGGTGATAACATCCCTGACTTATATGATAGCAGTGCTTCTCAGCACCTATCCCCTTGTTGGGACCGTTTCATCAACTTCATCAGTATTCCGCCTAAGCCTATACATGGTGCCGACAATGGTACCTTTCATGCCACCGGGTGCAAAGACTTGCCCATTTTCCTGCCTAATGGAGATACTCAGTCTCGGATCCTTCTGAAGGATGTCTTGTACGCACCTAGTATGCGGGTGACTCTCATCTCCATCAGCTGCCTTGCTGAGGGTGGCTACTGTGCTATCTTCGATGGTGCAACCTGTCAGATCTTTGATTCTGGCCATGCTCTGTTGGGTCAGGTCGCAGTTACAAACAGTCTGTATAAAATGCATTGCGATTACTCAGCGACTGCAGCGGCCATGTCAATGGATCGATGGCTTACCATGGAGGAGTTGCACACTCGCTTGTCCCACATCGGAGTGGGGACTATTTGCGAGATGCTTGTGAAGGAGATGATCACAGGTGTTACCTTGGACCTGGACCATAGCTCTATGGGCCAATGTGTCTCTTGTGAATATGGGAAGGCATCCCGGCAGCCTATTGGGACGGTTCATGACCCCAGCCGTGTAGTGGCACTTGGTGATGAAATTCATACCGATGTTTGGGGACCTTCTCCCATTCTGACACCTGGTAAATGGAGCTACTATTGCTCGTTTATGGATGATCACACTTGCTACACACGTGTTAGCCTCTTACATGCCAAGTCTGAGACATTCCAGGCTTACCTGGAGTTCGAGTCGTGGTTGAAGACACAGCATGGGATGGGCATGAAGCGTTTGCATTCCGACCGTGGGGGGGAGTATTTATCTGATGAGTTCAATCGTCACCTGAAGAATCATGGAACGGAATGGAAACTCACCACACACGATACACCGGAACACAATGGTGTTGTAGAACGCTTGAACCGCACTCTTGTCGAACGTGTTCGGACTGTCCTGTACACTAGTGGTTTGCCAAAGGCCTTGTGGGGTGAAGCAATCTTGCACATTATCTGGGTGAAGAACCAGTCAGCTACGAAAGCACTTGATGGGAAAACACCTTACGAAATGTTATACAGGACGAAGCCCGACTTGACCAACTTACCACCCTGGGGTGCAACATGTTGGGTTCTTGATCGGTCTGGATCGAAACTTGATGACCAGGCTACAGAGGGTCATTGGGTCGGCTTCAATGCAGAATCTACAGCTCACCGTATCTACATTCCCAGTCAGCATGCTGTGATCGTTGAGCGCAACATCACTTTTCAACGGGATGATCCCATTTCCATATGGCTTGACAGCACTGATTGTGATCAGCAGGGCCCGCTGGATGTGGTTACCAACGCACCTGTGGCTGCCTCGCAACCTGTCAAACCATCTGTTAGCACCATTGGTGACTCCTTGGGTGGTGGTTTGCCTCATCTTAGATGGTCGACTCGTCAGCGTACCAAGTCATCCTATATCCAGATGTTGTGACGTGGGGACAGCACTCACAATGGTAAGGGTGGACTGCCCAAGGGCATCCAGATGGCCATGGTTAAGGGTCTTGATGGTGGAACTGACGGTGGGACTGCTTCGGTGGTGTGAGAATTTGACAATGAAAACATGGTGTTTGCACTGCTTAGTGGGACTGCGGAGGCTGAGGGCCTTGAACCAACAACTATTGAGGAAGCCAAGGTGCAGCCGGACTGGCCCAAATGGGAGGAAGCTATTAATGTGGAGCTGAGAAGCCTCGATGAAGCACACACCTGGAACGTGGTCAATCGGCCTGTGGACACCAACATCGTAAGTTGCAAGTGGGTCTTCAAAATCAAGAAGAATGCTGCAGGTGAGATTGATAAGTACAAAGCACGCTTGATCATGTGTGGATTCACCCAACAGTATGGGGTGGATTATTTTGAAACTTACGCTCTAGTCGCCCGACTCGCATCCCTTCGTCTTATCTTGGCTATCGCTACACGCCATGACTGGGACGTTGATGTTTTTGATTTCCATAGTGCTTTCCTCAATGGTAAGCTGGATGACGATGAGGTCATTTACATGGAGCTTCCACCAGGTTTTGATAAACAGGGTCACAATCTCATTGCTCGGCTCTGCATCGCCCTCTATCATTCAAAGCAGGGCATGTTGAAATGGTATTTATGGCTTTACAGCACGCTTCGGGAGCTCGGGTTCACTTGCATGGAGGCGGATTGGGGAGTGTTTGTTGCCTTTATCGCTGACCATATCCTCATCCTCACGTCTCATGTCGATGATTGTACCATCATGGGCAGCTCTGCTGACCTTGTTAAAGTGTTCAAGGAGGAAATCAGGTCCCAATTTCGGATCACCGACTTGGGTCCAATTAGTTGGTTGCTCGGTATAAAGGTTACTCGGGACCGCGTGGCGCACACACTCTCTCTTTCCCAAGAGCCATACGTTATTGCAATTCTGGCCAAATACAACTTTGCTGATATGAAGCCAGTCTCTCTCCTGATTGACTCTCACATTCAGCTTTCGGAGAAGCAGTCTCCGAAGACTACGACCAAGATTGCACACATGCGCAACATCCCGTATCGTCAGGCTGTCGGATTGCTTATTCATCTCACAGCTGGGACCCAACCCGATATTGCCTTTGCCATATCGTTTGTCGGTCAATTCTGTAACAATCCCAGTTGGGAGCATTGGGAGGCAGTTAAGCGTATTTACAAGTACCTTTCGGGCTCTCGGTCTCTTGCACTGACTTTCGGGACTCGAACACACAGATGGTACCACACAGGAACACCGCCAGGCAATCACTGGTTTCGCTTTTCTCATCGACAGGGGAGCGATTCTCTGGGGTTCACGAAAACAAGAACTCATCATGCTTTCAACCACTGAGTCTGAATACATTGCAGCAACGCACGCTGCCAAGGAAGCCATTTGGCTTCATCGGATCATCAGCGAGATGTTTGTGCCACTCACATGCCCGACCACTCTATATGGTGATAACCAATTGGCGATCGCACTGACGTGCGACAGCAGCTACCACGCTTGTACGAAACATATTGACATTTGTTTTCACTTCATCCACTTTAGTGTTGAGAATGGTTCTATTTCTTTCGTTTATTGTCCCTCTGTGGACATGGTCACTGATACACTTACTAAGGCTTTGCCTAGCATTAAGGCAAAGCACTTTGTGCACAAATTGGGCTTGTGATCGTCCGTTTGAGGAGGGAGTGTTGTGTTTATTCTGCCTACTATAGTCAAATGGACTCGGACATTGGGACACGGACATGGCGCATTACATAATGATTACATAATGTGCCAGTAGATAAGATAGATTTTGCCGCGTCCTCACCTCAGTCAGAGACTCCATCCTGTACTGAGGTAAGACCGGTCCATTCACACTTTGTACTCTATACTCATTCCCTGTAGTACACTTCTACAGGTACAATATATAGTCAGAGACTCCGTCCTGTACTGAGTACACTTCTACAGAATACATGTATCCCATTGTCAGCTAGGAGCTTATCGAAAGCATTTGATTTGTACTCTCCCCCTGCATCGGACATCCATCCTTTGATTGTCGCATTGAATTGCGTCCGAATCATTGACATAAAGTGCTTGGTCGCCATCAATGCAGCATCTTTCGTGCGCAAAGGTGTGATCCATGCAAAGGATGTATAGTCATCCACAAAAGTGATGATGTATTTGTAGCAGTGGTATGACTCGATGGGGAATGACTTAATATCGGAGTGCACGAGTTCAAACGCATGAGTAGCTCTTTGCACATCAGGTGGGTAGGCACGATTAGGCATCTTGCCTAGAGTGCAGCCAGGACAGATCTTGTCCTCCTGTGGTGTGCTAATCTCAGGGAAGCCTCACATATGTTTTTGCGCATGCTTCAAAACCTCCTTAGAGGGGTGACCGAATTGGTGATGGAGAATATCCCAGGTAGGCTCAGTCTTAGTGCGAAGGTTTTTAGATTTAGGGATGCTTTGGAGAGTGTACATATTTGGGCCTAATGGCCCTGGAGTAAATGGAGCAAGTAGATCTCCATCTCCATATAACACATCGATCCATGCAGCGGTTCCCTTTACAGAAGCTCCAGCACGTAGTAGGCAGCCTAGGGAAATCAGGCACACTTGTGAGTTAGGTAGGTACCCAACATCGAATAATGAAAGGTTTTGGGTGTGACCAGATGAGTTTCACCATGGTACAATCACACGTCCTTTGCCTTCTACAAATATTATGGAGGCAGCGGTGTGAACTAGTATATGATCAGCACCTTTAAGGGGTGTGAACTCAGCATAATCTGAGCGATCGGGTGTTATGCTTGATCTCAAAGGGTCGAGCGTGAACTTGGCGAAGGTCCTAAGATACTGAGACAAGGGGGTACCTTGTAGACAGCAAGGTCAAGGGTTCGTCCTGGTGATACCAGATGGTGGACTTCCCAGGGAAACGGGTGGACCAAGGACAATCCCTTGTGATCGGGATGGGATGCAGGGAGAGCTAAAGTGCTCACTTGGGTGTAGAGTGAAGACACACGAAGAGGAAAGTTAGGATGTATATGCCAAGTAGGTCTAAGCTGGAGTACAGGAGGATTACTTGGGGTTTATATACGGGGACGAGGGGAAGCTGAGTAATCGTATAGAAAGGAAAAGAACAAAGAAGAACAATGGTTGACTGATCATTGAGTCAGCGAACCAATAGCAAAATGACTTTGGTTGGTAAGCAAGGAACATTCTAGAAAGCAGGAGAATAATCAAGCACATGACTGAGGGAGCATGAGCTTAGCATAATGAGAGCTAAGCGAGGAGAAGCAAGTTCAAAAGAAAAGTAAGTAAATGGAACAAATCGTAACATCGGGGGTGAAGTGCATAGATGCACCAGAATTGAGAATCCAATAGGGGGCCTCAGGTTTTCCACATCATGCACACAAACTATCAGAACCATGGGCACAAAATAGCGTCATCCATTTGGCAATGTACTGATACATTTGATGTATATACAGTACTACTGTTAGAACCAAGGTCTCCGGAGTTTGAGCAGGACTTGGCTTCACCGTATGTGGTGCGCCCTTGTCACAACTCCAGGGGTGTCCTGTAATTTTGGAACGGGCGGAAGAAGTCAGATTGGTCTTGTTGCAAGCAACAAAGGCCGAGGATGATTCAGAAGAGAGTCTTGGAGACTCAAGGGGGTCAGAGTGAGCTTGGGAGACTGTCCAAGTCGATATTCAAACTGGAGTATCTACTACAAGTGCGGAGACTTTATATACGGGAGTAGAACATAGGTCTTACTAATAGTTCGGAGTGCAGATGCTAAGTGTACCGGAGCTGTGCTTCTAAGCAGGCACAGGGACAGAGGGTGAACTGGGACAAAGCTAATGGCTATGTACTGTAAGCAAAGAATGGAGCATAACACTAAGAACAAGGAATGCTAAATATGGAGGGTCCAGGGTGTCAGGAATGCGGACTCATTGAGAACACACCAGAGGTTGCAGGAAAGGTGTCCGGAGTTGTCCGGAGTTAAGTCTGGAGTCTTGGATTCGACGGATATGACAGTATCCCCCTTCTAGGCCTGAACCCATGAAGGCCATTAGTACGGGGCAATCTGAAACAGAAGAGCGGAGTCCAGACGGAGCTTGAACAACCTCATAAAGCCTTGTGTCCAGTCATTCGTGACCCTAAACCACTACTACCATGATCGAGGAATTTCCCAATGTCCGTGACTGGACAGATGAGCAGCTCATTGAGGTCAGTGGAGATGGAGATGACCTGATGGTTGCCAAATTCACCGAGCGACGCCACCGAATGCAGGAAAAGAGGCTGGCTGAGGAGCACCTTCACTAGGAGACTGAGAGGGAGGAGCGTTGGAAGCATGAGGAGGAGGTGTGGCGGACCGCGGAGGCGAAGCACCAGGAGGAGGAGGAGGCGTGTAGACAGGTGAGTGGCAAGAGACCAGAATGCTCATGACTGATCCTAAGGCAGGCCCAGGACATAGAGTCTGCACAGGGTTGCGGGATGGGCAAGGGGCATGCATGTTCGTGGTGTGCGACACATGGTCTTGAGTGTGTGCCTGGACCTGGCAAGGCCACTTCGTGCTCAGAGTGCTGGGCTGCCCGGGCTCATTCACTGCGGAAACGAAAAAATAGCCAGATGTTAACTGTACCTGACTGTTGTCTTTAACCAGACTCAATCTCACCATGCTTTGTAACTATACCTTAACCAGACCGAGCAAATATTTTGACACAAAAGCACCCAAACTAGACTGTAACCAGACACCAGATGGATCCAATCCCCCCAATCTCGACATCGTCTGTTACCTTTGCTATCTAACCCTCAACACGATACCAGATTTCGACTGGCCAGCTATCCAGACATCTGGATTTTATCCTTGGCTCTAAGGTGACCCGACCTGCCCTAACGACTGATAAATTCTCCTCCTCCCTTCCTCCCCTTCTCTTCCACATCTTTCACAATGCCTTGTGTACCAGAGAAGGCGCTGTTCTGTGTTATCTCATGCCAGAGCCTCTTCCAAGGATAAACTAACCTGCTCTTAAGAACCTAGCTCATGTTTCTGGAGAGATCTAGACTCGGCCTCTGTTCGTAAGAGCCTGGACCAGAGTTGTGCTGGCAATGGTAAGATATTTAGTCTTGTTCTTTTAACCTAGATGAATTAATTCACGATGTTTTTTGATGTAGGCTGGCCATTTAGGAGCATAGCAAGCTCTGAACCATGTCCATCACGCATTCTAGGCGATACACCAACCCCAGTGCCTTCATGAGCAGCACCGTTTGGACGCGCAGCAAACTCTCCCAGCCCTGCAGGATACATAGCAGCGTGGATGGGGGGAGAGGACGAGCAGCGAGTGCAGATACCGTGCAGGTATTTTTTTGTATGGGACGTGAATTTGGTGCTTCCTACAGCAATCTACCTGTACCATATCCAGACCCAATCTGAAGTAATTCCGATGTCTATCTGGTTGAGAGGGTATCAGGAACTAGGGACAAACCAGATGTATGGTTAATGGACAGAGGGATAGCTAGACACTATCTGTACTCGGGATAACGAAAGCTTGTCTTTTTCGAGGTCCCATTTGCCAGAGTAACCAGCATCATGTTAGGTCTACAAAGATGTTTCTTTACAGACTAAATCTGGACGAGACAAACACAGTATCCAAAATCTGGTTACCATCTTGTCCAGCCCGCTATCTATATGTTATCTGGGGATGGATACTTTTTTGTTTCTGCAGTGATTGTGACTGAGGCGGAGACGGGAGGCCAGAGCATCGGAGGAAGTGCGTGGAGAGTGAGGCGGAGTTGCCTTGTAAGAAGGCGCATGTGGAGGTGCCGGAGGTGAGAATCTTGAAGGAGTTGGAGGTGAGTGAGTGGAGTGTGGAGGTGGAGAGGGTGGGGAGGGAGCTCAGGGGGCAGATGCATCGCATCGTCCATCACCTCGACCGGCAGAATTATCTGCTGGAGAGGTTGGTGGAGTTGAAGACACAGGAGGTGTACAGAGGGGGTTCAGAGGTGGAGTCAGAGGTAGAGTTGGAGGATGTGGTCTTAGGGGAGGAGGAGCTGGAGGGGTTGATTGTGGAGGTGAAGGAGGTGGAGGTGTAGATTAGTACCTCAGAAAATTGGAGGAGTTGCTTGTCAGGCCATGTGGGGTCTGGGTCGATCTGGATACCAGAGGTGGAATTCCGAGACGAGTTTGGAAGCGTGATCGAGCTCCGTGGCAAGTAACCATGAAGTTTCTTCGTTGGTCCCTTTGTATCTGGACCAACGTACCAGATACAACAGCTTGCAATTCTTCCTTTGTCTATCCAACTTGGTGTTAAGGATCTCCGATATCTCGTACTCTGGGTCGCCATCTATTTTGACCAGAGGTGGTGGGGGTTGAATGTGGTTCGGAATCGTGTTCGGAATGGAGGGTTCCAATTGGGATACATGAAAGACTGGGTGAATGGACTTCATTGAATCCAGGAGGCAGAGGGTGAAAGAACGACTTCCTGCTTTGGCGATGATGTCATATGGCCCTAGGTTCTTTTCAGATAGCTTTTTAGAGGGTTGTGTGGAGTGGAAGTATTTTGCTTTGATGAAGACCGGGTCACTGACCTTGAAGTCTGGTGCCAGAATTCGCTTGGTGTCCGCCGGGCCTTGGTATCGTTCTTGGGCATGAGCCATTTCTTCCCGGAGGAAGGCATGGAGAGAATTGAGGTCGACAGAGTACTCACGGGCTCATGCAGAGGTTAGGTCATGCTCAGGGTGAACTGTGATATTCGGGTGGTAGCCCTTGTTAGTGAAGAATGGGGAGACTCTGGTGGTAGCACTTGGAGAATTGTTGTATGCGAACTCCGTGAGGGGCAGGAGTTCGGACCAGTTGTCCTGTTGGTAGTTACAATAAATCCGGAGGTACTGTTCCAGGGTCTGATTCATCCATTCAGTTTGTCCATCACCCTCCGGGTGGTATCCGGAGGTGAAATGGAGGTGGATGTTGAGGGCTTTGCCGAGTGAGCAGAAAAAGTGAGATACGAATTCAGATCCTCGATTGGAGGTAACATGGGAGGGGACTCCATGCTTGGAGAAGACATGGAGGAGGAACAGTCAGGCCAATTCCGGAGATGTAATGGTGTCATGCGTTGGGATGAAAATGCATTGCTTGGAGAGGCGATCCACGACAACAAGGATGGCTGTGAATCCGGAGGAGGTCAGGAGCTGTTCAATGAAATCCATGGAGATGGAGTTCCATGGTCTTTCTGGGACTGGGAGCTGCTTGAGCAGTCCATAGGGGCGATGTCTGGGAACCTTCGCATGTGCACAGGCAGTACAGGAGGAGACATACTCCTTGATGAATGTCCTGATGCCAGGCCATGTATATTCGTGGCAGATCAGTTCCAGGGTGCGGTTCTGGCCAAAGTGTCTGGAGAGTGGATGGTCATGCTTATACCAGAGGACTCAGAGACGGAGATCTGTGGAGTCTGGAACATATATCTGGTTATCTAGATGGAGGAATCCGTCAGAGTCAACTGACCATCGAGGGTTGGGTTCGGAGGTGGACATGTGGATGGTGGCCAGAGGGTCAGCTGGGAGGGCAGATAGGATGTTGCTGTGGATGGAGTTGACATTGAGGAGGGCGCTAGCCTGGAGGACGGGGGTCGCGAGATAGGTTGCCTGAAGGGATGCAGTGAATTGTTCCTGGGTGAAGACAGGGGGGAAGTTGTGAGGATTGACGCGAGCATAGTCCTTATCCCCCTCTTTGGGGTAGACGTCCCAGCGTCTAGTGAGGGAGTCGGGTTTTGCACCAAGGCGTCCGGAGCAGAAACGCACCACCATGTTGAACTGGGAGAGGAACTCTGACCAGTGGGCTTGCTGGCAGGTCAGGAGCTTTGTGGTGGCGAAGTACTCGAGGTTCTTGTGGTCGGTGATGACATCGACCGGAGTGCCAGATTCTTCAAGGTAATGTCTCCAAGTCTGGAAGGACTCGAAGACCACCAGGAGTTCCTTATCGTGGGTGTCATAGTTGAGCTCCAGAGTGGACAGTATCCGAGAGTAGAAGGCAACAGGCCGGATCTCCTCGTCTGGACAACAGATGGAGAGGATACCAGCGATGGCATAGTTGGAGGCGTCGGTTTCTACTATGAGCAGAGCATCTGGAGTCCAATGGACAAGGATAGGAGTGGAGGTGAAGGCATCCTTGAGGGACTGAAAAGCGGCAAAGCACGAGTTGTTGAAGAGCCATGGGGTGCCCTTTTGAGTAAGGTGGGTGAGGGGCACGACAATGTCAGAATAGTTAGCAATGAATTGTTGATAGAAGTTTGCAAAACCGAGGAAGGATTGGATGTCCCGGACCTTCCGAGGTACTGGCCAATCCCGGATAGCTGTGACTTTGTCTTCGGACATCGTCAGGCCAGAGGGAGAAAGCTAGTAGCCAAGGTACTCAGTGGAGTCGGTATTCCACTTGCACTTCTCAGGTTTTGCGTAGAGGTTGTGTTTGCAGAGTCTCCGGAGGACTTCTTGGACATGCTCCTTGTGGGAGGCTTTGTCTTCGGAGAAGATGAGGATATTGTCCAGGTAGACTATCACACAAACATTGAGGAGATCCGCGAAAATCGAGTTTACAAACCACTGGAATGCTGTGAGGGCATTCATCAGACTGAATGGCATGACAAGCCATTCAAATGATCTGTAGCGCATCTGGAACGAGGTCTTCCATTCGTCGCCCTTGGCAATGCAGACCAGATGGTACGCATGCCTCACCATTGCCTGCAACATCCAGTTCACTGGATATCAAAACGATCGCTGGCCTGATTGGAGTGTGATCCTTGGACAAGATGTCTCTAGCTGACCAGACCACTCATGGCTCAAGAGCAGTCAAGGGGATTCCAGGTCTCTAGCGACCACCTCGGGTCTCGGCCCTCAGCCATTGCAGACCCCAAACGTAGGGGACACAACGTCAAATGCCAATGTCAGTGGCAACAATACAGGAGAGAAGGATGCCCCAGAGGATCAGGTCGTTCAAGATGTTCCTGCTGTGCCGAAGAAGATGGACAAAGGAAAGGCCAGGGCCATGGAGGCTGAAGTCGTGGACACCCAGCCCGAGCAGTGAGGACGATCAAGACACCAAGTGGAGCCATCCAGCTCGACCTGAGACAGGAGCCAGGCATGCTCTGCAAGAGAGTCGCGCAGCACACACCCGAGCAAGCCATTGTCACCCCCAGCTTTCAACTCTGAGGTGTGCGACTCCTGCCATCGCTGAGGTACAAGCTGCACCCCCCATTCTGGACACACCTGCGTCAAGTGCAACTCATGCAAGGTGAAGTGTTTGCTGGTGAAGAAGCGCGAACATTCTGCATCTTGTCCTTGCCCACTCCCATCCTCCGACCACCTCAACTGCCCATGAAACACATCAAGCAGGACATAGTCTCCCTGTTTCTGAAACACTCTCATCAGCTGCACCAGTCCAGTCTATGTCATATACTTGCAAGGCCTCTGCATCGAGATCCCTGTCGAGAGCAACCACTTCCATAGGCAACGTGCCACCATGCTTCAGTCGGCCTTTACTCCCAATGTGTACACCATCTCAGATGCTTGCATCGCAGTTCCTGTCCAACTTTTTGGTGAAGCTTATCAGTGTGTGGGAGGTCAGTTTCGATGTTCTGCCAATGCCACTCATTCACCTGTCCTCGATTTTTGCTAGGAAAAACAAGCTGAAAACATCATCGAAAAGCTCTGCCAATGTTTCTGACTCTCCAAAGAGGCCCCATCGATGGCTTGACATCACCCTTTGCCTCACACTTCTCGCATATGAATCAGAACGTTCCATCAAGAAGCTGAT
This sequence comes from Pulveroboletus frians, assembly GCA_038089395.1. Classification (NCBI taxonomy): domain Eukaryota; kingdom Fungi; phylum Basidiomycota; class Agaricomycetes; order Boletales; family Boletaceae; genus Pulveroboletus; species Pulveroboletus frians. Next base: position 13,515 of record JBBPKT010000748.1, read on the forward strand.
CGAGATGTTACCGTTTTACCGAGACAAGCTGCATGACGAGGAGATGTTTAACTATTTTGCAGATATTCTAGCCAAGGCATGGTCGAACAAGTCGGCGAACAGACTGGATACAGAACTGAACGAGTTTGAGTCAGTGCATTTTTGTTTGTCCATTTCCTGTTGCTCCTGCTTGTTTCGTGTTATATGTGTGTGTATCATTGGCTCACGGTGTAGGAGGTCGAGCCCTCCTACGGTTATACAGCTCCCTTTTCGGGCCATTCAAGCGTTCAATCAATCGTCCATCGCGTCTACAGTCCATCCGGGTAGGTTTATTTTGTATTTTGTTCGTTTCTTGTTTTTCCGAGTTCGTTTCTACAATCCGCCCGTTTATCCGGGTCCGGATCGCGTCAGTCCGGTACCGGATTTGAATCATCCGGACCGGACAGTTTTAGATTGTATGTCCCCTGGGTGCCGATTGGCCTCGGATTTGTTTCATCTCGTAGATAGAAGTCTACGGGCGTACCCGGGACTATAAAACTGGTGTACTCGTGCTTCTGAATCAATTTATCTTCCCGTCATCTTTGTCTTTCCCTCAGTTCTTGTCAGTCCGACTATTGTTTTATTCGTTTGTTTTCCCTCCGTTTGAGGGATTCTTCACCCACGTCCGTATCTCGGGCTGCTGCCATCTGACACCCTCCCTTG
>JBBPKT010000749.1:0-14188 GCA_038089395.1 Pulveroboletus frians
CAAACTAGAGTATCTACTACAAGTGTGGGGACTTTATATACGGGAGTAGAACATAGGTCTTACTAATAGTCCGGAGTGCGGATGCTAGGTATACCGGAGCTGTGCTCCTAAGCGGGCATAGGGACGGAGGGTGAACTGGGGCGAAGCTAGTGGCTATGTACTGTAAGCGAAGAATGGAGCGTAACACTAAGAACAAGGAATGCTAAATACAGAGGGTCTGGGGTGTCAGGGATGCGGACTCATCGAGAACGCACCGGAGGTCGCAGGAAAGGTGTCCGGAGTTGTCCGGAGTTGAGTCCAGAGTACCGGATTCGATGGATATGACAGGACTACGGAGGATGGGGAAGAGTAAAAGGTCCGGAGGTCCGGAGGTCGGAGCAGATATGACAGCATGAAGTTATGGAATGAGGATGAAGTGAAGATAGGGTAAAGGGGTGATATAAGGAATGTGTACTGATATGTCATTTGACACAAGTCTGGTTGTCCTATCCATCTCTGACTGCTTCCATGAGACTTCAGTAACTCCTATGTAGGAGTTATAGGAGTTCATCCGGAACTTCGTTAAGGAATCCCAGAGTTGGATAGGAGGGTCTGGAGGAGATCAGAGTTGTCATCTCTAACAGGCCCGATAGGCATGAGCTTTGTCCGACATATAGTTCTGTCGGGAGGATGTTGCTGCGTGGGCCTTGATTTCGGGTAGGGTTTCGGAGACAACTGCCCACGCCTCAGTGTAGTACCTGTCTTTGTTGGGCACCCAAACTTGGCACATATTTTGAACTGGCGCTCAGTTCCTATCTTGTGTTGGGTTGTAAGGTTTCTTTGGGAGCTGGCAGTCCCATTGAATATGGCCTGGTTTGCCACAGTTGAAGCACATGTGGATATCAGGGGGCCCCTGCACTGCCCCAATGTCCATGGGAGCTCCCCTTCTAGGTTGTGTCCCGTATTGTGTGAACTGCTGGTTAGGCGGTGGTCCCTTGGGTGGATTGTAGTGTTGTGCTCCACCATAGCACCTTGGTTGAAATCTGTGTTCAATTTCCACAGACTCAAAGGAGTGACCGACTTTTCTATATGCGTTGATTAACTCAAAGATGTCGTTCTCCACATGCATGTGGAGGTGGACTTGCATGTATAAGTGAGCGCCCACTGCTCACTTGAGAATTTCAATCCTGTGGCCATTCTTAACTTCGGCCTCCTTAAACAGGACCTTGAATTTTTGCAGGAACTTGTCAATGGGACAACCCTGCTGCTTCAGTTGCTGAAGCTTCTGAAGCGATTCATGTGTGAGCACGTTGATCTGGAAATGGTCCTGGATCTCACTTTGGAGGACCTTCCATTCAGGCCATGCTTCATCTCTGCAGAGGTAGCCCAATTTCTTTCCTGCATTGTTTATTGCCTCTTCTATCTCAGAGTCACAATACTCCTCGAGTTTTAATCTCACGTAGGAGGCAGCGTCTCCCTCCATACGCAATAGGACCATGATGGTCCGCAGTTTGTCCGAGCCCCAATTTTGAAGCAAGACCCAGACCTTGATTTGGGTGATCCACACCCAGAATTTGTCATGATTACCATCCCACTTGCCAGGATCGGCGACTTTCTTTGTGATTGTGGAGGGGCTGTCCTCCTTTTCCTTAAGAAGGGCTGTAAGCAGCACCTTCAGCTCATCATTGCTTAGTGATGATGATGACATTGGCTCTTCTTGGGGGGGAGGCTGAGATTGGCAGTTTTTAAACTTGAGCTGGTAGGGCTCTAGGGTGACTTCGGGGAGTGCTTCAAGCAGGCCCTCAAAAGAGGGAGATTTGGTTCTGGAGAACCAGGCAGCGAACCTTCATAGAAAGAAATTTTGAAATCCTTACAGTCCTTACTCGCCAGTATCTTTTAACTGACGTCTGGGGATGCTTGTGGGGAAGAGGTTGGGTGAAGTAAGGGAGGGGAAGACCATGGGCAGCTAGATCTTCTTCGACAGTTTGATTTGGACAGTGTAGGTTCCGTCAACAGGGGTAGACTCTCAATAACGAGAGGTGTTGTATGCATATCGTGCACTGATGGCAGACATCACAGGTGTTCCACGAACCTGGTAACCTCAAACCACAGAGGTTATGCCCTAGTGCACTTTGGGCAAGAAGCAACATTATCCTTATTTAATATGGCAGACAACTGTGTATGCAAGCTGTTAAGGGTGCTATGCCCAGGCCCATCACATTGTGCCTTTGCACTATGTCCCTTATGCCTGGGCCCAGCAACCGTATATGATGGATTTGTTTTCTTTCTTGATCCGGTCTTCTGATGGGGATAAAGGCTCACCCGATCTTGTAATTTTCACTGACAAGACAGTACATTCACCCCGAGGGTGGTGTAAATAGCTTTGACCAAGTGTTGCGAACCACGAGAGCACACACCACCAGCCTCAGCTTCACAGGCTATTACTGAGCCTGGTGAGGTAAGAGGAAGGGAAGACAAGCTCAAGCACACCAATCACCCACAAGGTAGCAGGATAACAAGTGGTCAAAGCTGGGGATGCCAGTTGAGACACTTGGCTTTATATACTATGGTACTATGCGCACAGACCATAGGGTCCATGGGATGATCTACTATACATGGCTACATACTGTACATGAACGTGAGAGAGTTCCCACCAGGGTTAGTGGAGATTAAAGGGGTGTGTCAACCATGAGGCATGACATCATATGATGTTATGGTCTGGACCCAGGTCATGTGACAGGTCACGTGACTGAGAAAGGAAAGGGGTGTGAAGATGGTGCGTAACAGTTATGATTTGTGTTTACATTCCTGTTTTTCCCCTTTTCTTTGGACTTATCCTTATCTCTCCTCATTTAGCTCTCATTATGCTAAACTTGTAATTTCTTCTCCCATGCATTCAATTATTCTCCTGGTTTCTAGAACATTCCCTGATTACTCATTGCTTGTCTTTTGCCATTGGCTTGCTGACTCAACAATCAGTCAGCCGTTTATTCTTTCATGTTCTTTCAATTTCTATATGATTACTCAGTGACCCTTCACCCTTGTATATAAACCTCCAAGTAGTACCTCTGTCCCTCAGCTTAGACCTACTTAGCTTACATAATCCTAATCTCCTTTTTGTGTGTCTTTGCTCTATACCTGAGTGAGTGTTTTAGCTCTTGCCTGCGTCCTATCCCAATTGCAAGGGATAGTCCTTGGCCCACTCACACCACTAGGAAGTCTATCATCTGGTAGCACCAAAATGAAACCTTGACCTTGCCATTTGCAAGGTACCCCCTTGTCTTAGTGTCTTAGGACCTTTGCCAAGTTCACACCTGACCCTCCGGGATTAGGTGTAACAGTGGAGGGGCCAGGGGGGCAGAGGCAGTGGAGGGGGGGCTGGGCCAGGAAGTATAGCAGGGGGGGAGGGAGGCCATGAGGGCCAGAGACAGAGTGGACAGAAGCCCACAGATGAAGCAGCATGTTGTTCTGATACAGCTGCACAATTGGGAGGAGAACTTGGCTTATATCAGGGTTAAGGGCAGAGGGGAAAAGATGGCCCTTGAAGGAGTGGAAGATGTTGACTAGCCAACAGGTAGCCCTGGGGGCCTTAGCTGCACAGGCAATGGGTATAGTGGGGATATGGGATGTCAGCCTCTTGTGGGGGCCAGACTGAATAGTCTAGGACCAGGTGAAGGGATGGGCAGCAAAGTGATGGGCAATGAAGCAAGGTATGGCAGGAGGGGTGAAGCAGGCATGAAAAGTGCCAGCAGGAAAGGTATAAAAGCAATGCCTCACATCAGAGAGACAGATGGGACAGGGAGAGAAGGGGTTGCAGCATTGAGCAAGGGGGGAGGCACTGTGGCCCAGGGGTTTCCCATGGGTAGATGGTGGTGGTACAGGTTCAAGAGGCATCTCTTGATTCTTAACCACTACCATTGTTGGATTTCTCTTCTCTACTCAATAAATACCATTCTCTCTTTACTTGATTCTGGCCATTCTAGTAATGCCAATGCCAAGAAAACTGGTATTTGTTATGAATCCCCTTGCATCTAACTATTTCCCTCACTTTCATTTCCAACATTTGTTCCATCCTCACGATCCTTATGTCACGTGACCTCCATGAGGCTGATCACATGACCAGTCACCTGATGAGTCCAGACCCTGATGTTATCAATGACATCCTGCCTCAAGATTGCCACATGGCAAACCCTAGACTACCCTAGACTCATATCTCCATTGGATCTCCACGGCAATCCTGCCACCTCCTAGATCTCCCAATCCAATCTAATCTCCCTTTGTATCCATTAGTATATATTGAATCTCGATCCCGATCCTTGGATCCCTGATCCTATCTCCTAGGATTATGATCTAGATCTTAGGGCTTGCCTCCTTGCAGCCTGCAGCTTTTAATCTCCATCCTTCCATTCCCTCATTACGCTTACTGTAGTACATTCATTACCATGTATAGTAGTGTACTGCTTGGTCTGTGCACAGACCCAGGCAATATATAAGGCCAGTGGCCTAAAGCTGGGAACCCCAGCTTTAGTCACTTGTTGATTGGCTCCTCCTCTATCTGCTAAGGGCTTGGTCTTTGGCCTCATCCCTTATGAAGGCTCTACAATGGTTCCTGCTCTGGCTAGCCCCCGATACAGGGCATTCCTTCTTTCTGCTGGGTAGCTCTGTCATCAGCTTTCTCTCTTTAGGGTTATGGTTTGGTCCAGCCAACAGTTAGGTTTGGTTTCTCGGTGAACACGACGAGCTGTTCACAACAGTATTAGCACTTCTGCCATATCCAAGCTTTGTTCCAAAGAGTGTTCTAGTCTTGTCAAAGCTATTGGAGATCATCCTTTCAAGCTTTCCCCTAGTAATATTCATCATGCTTAATATCTTATCACTTCTGGAAAAGCTAAAAATGCTGTCCAAGTGACTAGAACCCTTGCCAACATTGTCAGCCATCCCCTCACTGTCACTACTGTCTGCAATCACTTGAAAAAAGCTGGTATGAAAGCTGTGATCAAGTCCAAATGCTCTATTTTTTCTGCCAGGTATCACAAAGCTCATTTGAATTTTGCCTATGCCCACAAGGATTGGACCATTGAGGACTGGATGAAGGTAATATGGTCTGATAAGACCAAAATTAATCACCTAGGGTCAGATAGGCACAAATGGAGATGGAAAAAGGCAGGTGAGGGGCTTAGTGACAGGCTAGTAGAAAGAATTCTCAAATTTGGAGGAGGTTCTCTCATGATATGGGAGTATATGACCTGGGAGGGAGTTGGCTTTGATACCAAGATTGATGGTAGGATGGATGAGGACCTCTACCTTCAGATTTTGAAGGATGAGCTCTAGCAGACCTTGGAGTATTATGGTCTCAATCCTTCTGACATCATCTTTCAGCAGGACAATAATCCCAAGCACACCTGCAGGATGGTTAAAAATTGGCTAGAGAAGCCAGAATTCACCACTATAGTGTGGCTCACAGTCTCCAGACTTAAATCCCATCAAACATCTCTGGAGTTATCTCAAGAGGAGGCTTGCATAGCATGAAACCTCTCCAAATGGGATTTATGAATTGTGGGAAAGAGTTCAGGTGAAATAGGAGGGGATACCTGTTGAGGAGTGTCAGAAGGTGATTGAAAGCATGCCTAGGAGGGTTCAGGCAGTGCTTAGAGCAAAAGAAGGATATACTAAGTACTGATAATATCCAAATACCCATTTGCATTTGAAAGCTCCAAAACCCTTTCCATGATATTGTTAGGACCTGATCTCTGGGAGGTAATTCCAGAAACTCCAGAGTTCAAGCAGGACTTGGCTTCACCATATGTGGTGTGCTGTAGGAGGTCAAATCCTCCTATGGTTACAAGCCCCCTCTTTTTGATCTGTTCAAGCATCCACTCAAGTGTCCATAGTCTATCCAGATAGGTCTCTTCATATTCAATTCATTTCTCTGTTCTTCTGGCTTTGTTTGTATGCTCCGCCTGTTCATTCTGGGTCCAGATTGCATCTGTCTGGTACCAGATTCATATCATCCAGACTGGATTACTTTAGCTTACATTTTTGCTGGGTGCCAATTGGTCCCAGATTAGTTATATCTCATAGGTAGAAGTCCACAGGTATTCTCAGAACTATAAAACTGGTGTATCACATCTTTGAATACAGTTTTCTGCTGTAAAACAATAATCCTTTCCAGATGGATAAGGATCAAATAAAGGGGTGCAAGTATAAACTCAACCTAAGGGAGGGGGACAGTAGAAACAGGCTCAAGTGAGTGAGGACCTAGGCAACTAGCTCTCAGACTTAAGGATAGAAAATGGGGGATGTGAAAAAGATGTATTCTGAGGTAGGATACACTCATTTTATAGTCCTGGGAATACCTGTGGACTTCTATGTATCTATGAGATCTAACTAATCCAGGGCCAAACAGCACCCAGTGGGTATGTAAGCTAAAAGGATCTGGTCCAGATGAAATGAATCCAGTACTGGATTGATGCAATCTGGACCTGGAACAAACAGCCAGATCATACAAACTAGTCTGGATGAATGAAGAAGTGCACAGAATATGAAGAAGATCTACCTGGATGGACAATGGATGCTATGGATGCTTGAACGGACTCTTGAAACAGACAGCAAGAGGAGGTCTGCAACCTATGAGGATTCAACCTCCTACACTGCATCTTCCATCTTCTATTCATAAGTCTGAGGCTAGTTACCTAGATCCTCACTCACTTGAGCCTGTTTCTCCTGGCCCCCTCCCTTGGGTCAAGTTTATACTCACACCCCTTTCTTTTATTTGATCCTTATCCACTCCAGATAGGATCTGTGTTTTACAGCACCCTTGTCACAACTTTGGGTGTGTCCTGTTATTTTGGAACATGGGTCAAGGGTCAGATTAACCTTGTTGCAAGCAACAACAGTTAAGGATGATTCAGAAGAATCTTGAAGACTCAAGGGGTCAGAGTGAGCTTGGGAGACTATCCAAGTCAAGTCAAGTGTCAAACTTGGAGGACAGATTCAGAGGGTTGGAGTGAGTTTGGAGACTGTCTAAGTCAATATTCAAACTGAATTATCTACAACAGAGTGCAGAGACTTATATACAGATGCAAAATGTAGATCTTAGTATGAGTCCAGAGGACAAATGCTAGGTGTACCAGAGCTGTGCTCCTCAGCAGAGCACAGGAACAGAGGATGACTGAAGGCAAGACTAGTGGCTATGTACTGTAAGCAAAGAATAGAATGTAACATAGAGAACAAGGGAGACTAAGTACAGAGTATCCAAATTGTCAGTGATGTGGTCTCATCAAGAACACACCAGAAGTCTAAGGAGATAGGTCCAGAGTTGGATCCAGAGTTGGATTTGAGGATCCAGAATAGCAGATATGACAGATATTACCATTTAATTTTGACCATATCTTTATGGCCTGTGAATCAAATCACATGACATATGGGGCAATATTGTAGCCAAGAGTATTTAATATTTATAACTCCACCAAAGCTAAGCAGGATTCCCATGGCATCTGGAAGTATGCTTCATATACTACCATTACAGCTAACATGGAAAGGGTTTTGGAGGTCACTGTAGCTCTCTTATTAATGAAAGTAATTGGTTCCTATGATATCAGGGGTCCACTGAGTAGACATTCTAATGTACAAAGACTACTATAGATCTCTATAGGTCAGATTAGAAAGAAATTTTCCTAAAGAAAGGATCAGGAAAGGTGAAAAATATAATATTTTTTCCCTAGAAGATATCATATATGCTCTGAACCCTGTCCTCTGAACCCCTCACTCCATCTCCAAACCTCTGTAACCCAGACTTTGTACCTCTGTACCCAGACTTTGCTTCTTCCATTTGGACTTTCATACTTACCATATTTAGTATTCCCATTATTCCCCTTCAACCCTTCATTCTATCCTCAACCCTTCATTCCTACCTTAGACCCTTTGCCACACCATATGCCTCCTCCTACGTATGTTCTCCATTTCCATATGCTCTCCTGTTACCCAACATACCTTACCATGTGCTCCTCCATTCTTCCATCTGAACTCCAATTGGACTTCAGTATACAAACCCTCTGTACTCCATCTTTGTACCTCAGTATGAATATCACATTAGTCTCCTTCAGATTCTCATGCAGTCTCCTTCTCTTCTCTCTCACTCTCCTTCTCCCTTCCTATGAAATACAAGGATCAAACCTTAGCAAGGGTGCGACACATAAGTCCTGCACCAACATCCTCCTAGGTATCTCCTTTCTGCTCTGTCCTCCATTTGTCCTCCAATGAACTTCATGTACTCACCTTCAGACCTCCAACTGGACTTGAGTCTGGAGGACCCAGACTTAACAGTATATTTGTACTCCCTCTTGTCAAGGTTCATTCTTTTCGATAAATCCTATGTCTGCACACACATGACAAACTGCTCAGTACAGGCAGATCCTGCAGACTGCCTTTGGCAGCTCTTGCAGGGTCCCTGGAGATTTTCATAGCTTCTCTGCATGCACCATGGTCATTGCACTCTCCATCTCTGAGGCACATAACAGATAACCTCTGTCCCTGCTAACACCTCTTCTGCTTACCTTCAGTCCTGAGCTTTCTCCAATTTAGGAATGGGACAATGAGGAATCCATCCAAGTTTGACCCAGCACCCCAATGCCATTGCACAGAAGGGGCAATAATGACAACCCAGATGGAAACAACACCTCCAGCTCCTCCAATGTGAACTCCAATCAGGGCTCCTCTGCCAGGCACATCCCTGACAAAGACAACCCTAATGATAAAGAACACAACCAAGTCCCGCTCGCCTACAAATCCTTCACTCAACTCACTGATGCTATCAAGGGGATGACCCACCAAGCACTCCAATGATGAAAGACTGATGGCTCTAAGCCCATGGTCTAGGAACCTGACGACAGACCCAAAGAAACTTTGTCTGTTTGTTGTCCAGTGTGAACTCCACTTCCAAGCCAATCCCTGAACCTACCACAAGGATTGGACCAAGGTCACCTTCACCCAGTCCTATCTCAAGGGGACTGCACTTGAGTACTTCAAGCTGGACCTCCTCAGACTTAAAGTGCTGGGTCTCTGACCTGCATAGATGGATAGTTGGTATATGTTCCTATATGAGTTGCAGTCTAAATTTGGACCCCATGACCCCATCACAGATGCTGAAGCTCAGCTTGAGCACCTCCAGATGTGCAACACCCAGTGCATTTCCAAGTACATCATTGAGTGGAATCAACTCACCAGCCAAGTCCAAGACTGGGGCCAAGGAGTGCTCTGACAGAACTTCTACTCTGGTCTCCCAGACCACATCAAGGATGAGCTCACTCATCAAGGCAAACCTGACAACATCCACAAACCCTATGCTCTTGCTCAGCAGATTAACCACCAGTATTGGGAACACAAGGATGAAATCACCTATGCAACCAAAGCCTCCAGGTCAAACTCTAGCAACTCTGCCTCTGCCTCCAAGTCATCCAACTCTGGCAAGGACAACTTGTCCACAGCCACCTCCACCTCCACCTCCAGTAAGCCCAAGGACAGCAAGTCCAAAGGCTTCTCTTCCTCCTCCACCAACAAGAAGAGCAGGACTGAGTCCACCTCCACAGACTTAATCTCTGCCAAGTTGGGCAAGGACAGCAAACTCCTCCCTGAGGAGCAACAGTGCCATCTGAAGCTCAGCTTGTGCCTCTTCTGCAGCCTGGCTAGACACTCCACAAAAGAATGTCTGAAAAGCACCTCTAGGGCTGTGAAGGCCTGAGCAGCTGTGACAACTCTTGCTCCAGCCTCTGGCTCTGCTTCCTTAGAAGTGAAAAAATAGAGTGCAAATTTCCTACAGCACAGGTTGGGAGTCACATTGAGCCCAACAACTGTGCTTCTCCGACACTCTGTCTCAATGCATCCTCTCTTTCAGATCCAAACTCCCTCCATCCAATAGTTTCTCTCCCCAACTTCTTTATATCCAATGTACCAGTACTAGTAGACTCCAGTTCTACTCATTGTTTCATAGATTCCACCTTTGTAGATAAAAATAAGCTACCTAAATACTCTGTTCCTATGCTTTTTCTCCATCTTTTCAACAGCTCCTCCACTTCCTCTATTTCCTCTACCATAGATCTCTGATTATTTTTTGCTTTGGGAACATTCACCTCCAAAACATTCTATGTTACCTTGTTGGATCCCTTGTGTTGTATAGTACTCAGACACTGCTGGCTTTCCCACTGCAATCCATTGATTGACTGGGCTACAAACAGCATATCTTTCTGAACTGACCCCACAGGTTTGCCAACCCCGACGTCATCCTCCATCCCATTAAAGCTGAGCTCTGTCGCTCCTCCAACTCCTTTATGTGAACCTTTGCTAGAACCCCCAGATCCTCTCCTAGCATCCAGACTTTGGTCCCCTCTAGTCTCCTTAGTCAATGCTGCCACCTTTCACCAGGCCTGCAAGCTTGAAAGATCAATGCCCTTTGCCCTCTCTGTGGTTGTAGCACTATGTGCATTGACACTCTGCCTGATGAAACTCCAGACCTCTCAAAAGTCCCTTTGGAATATCATGAGTTTGCAGATGTCTTTAGTAAAGGCAAAGCTGACACATTGACTCCACACAGGCCTTTTGACCTTAAGATTGAACTTGAGGAAGGCACCAAATTTCCCATCAGCCACCTCTACTCCATCTGGCCCTCTGAACAGAGAGCCCTTTGGGACTTCCTCGACGAACACCTCTGGATCAGCTTTATCCACCAATCCACCTTTCCTCACACCATACCCATTCTCTTCATCCATAAGAAAGATGGTTCCCTCTGACTATGTGTTGACTTCCGAGGCCTGAACAAGATCATGAAGAAGAACCACTACCCACTTCTGCACACCTCGGACCTCCTTGAGGCTCTGAGCAGAGCAAAGATATACATGAAGCTCAATCTCCAGCATGTGTACCACCTAGTCTGTATTGCCAACAGAGATGAGTATAAAATCTCATTCTGAATGCACTATGATTCCTTCAAGTGGTTAGTAATGCCATTCAGACTTACTAATGCCCCTGCTGCCTTCCAGTGTTTCATAATCAGCATCTTTGCTGATATGCTGGATGTCAGCATTGTGGTATATCTCAACAACATTCTCATCTACTCTGCTGACCCCATCTCACATCAGAAGCATGTCCAAGAAGTCCTCTGGCATCTCTGCGCCAATGGACTTTATTGCAAGTCTGAGAAATGCGAATGGCACAGTGACACCATTGAATACCTCAGATATATCCTCTCACCCTCTGGCCTCTCCATGGCCAAAGATAAAATTCAGATGATTCTAGATTGGCTAGAACCCTGAAAAGTCAAGGACATCCAGTCCTTCCTGGGATTCACCAAATTCTACCACCACTTCATTCACAGCTACTCCAATATTGTGATTCCACTCACCCAACTCACTCACAAAAGCTGTTATGAACCACGTGCACCTAACTTTTCATCCTTCACTCTTTTCACACTTTCCTTACCTCCTCCATTCATTATGTCACATGACCCCTATGAGGCTGATCACATGACCAGTCATGTGATACATCCAGACCTTCAATGTCATATATGACATCATGCCTCCAGGGTTACACATGTTAGACTACCCTAACCCTTATCTCCATTGGATCTCCACAGCAATCCTGCCACCTCCTAGATCTCCTGATCTGATCTAATCTCCTCCATTGTATCACATCTTATTTATCTTAGATTCCATCTCCATGGATCTCAGATCCAGATCTCAGAGTTCATCTCACTATAGCCTTGCCTTCTTCATTTCCATCCACACTTCCATTCTCTACCCACAATCATTACTGTCTTACCATATGTAGCATAGCCTTATCTATTATTACCATGTATAGTAGAGTACTACTTGGTCTGTGTGCAGGCCTTGCCAATATATAAGGCAGCAGTCTTAGCTGGCTAAACCCCAGCTTTGACCACTTGTCATTTCCCCCATTGCTAGGCCCATGGGACTTGGGTTAAAACCTTGTCTGCTATGGGTTCTCCTTTGATGGGCTACTGGCACTTGTAGCTCCCCTGCCAGGATTATAGCATTCCTCTCTCTGCTGGGTAGCTCCATCATCAGTTGTTTGATTTGGTTTCTTCTGGCTGAAGGGTCTCTCCACTCCCTTCCAATGACTTCTCAATGAAGTTATAACAAAAGCACTCCATGGAACTTCTCTGAGGATTGTCGTAAGTTCTTCCAACATCTCAAGGATGCATTCACTATAGCTCTAGTGCTTGCGCACTGAGACCCTGATGCTCCAATGATTGTTGAGACTGATGCCTCCAACTACACCATCGCTGGTATCCTCTCCATCACCTCCAACAACAAACTCTATCCTGTCGTGTTATACTCCTATATACTCTCCAGAGCAGAGTTAAACTATAACACTCATGACAAGGAGTTACTGGCAATCTTTAAGGCATTCACCTCCTGGCAACATTTCCTAGAAGGTTCCACACACCCCATCAACATAGTCATAGATCACAAGAATTTGGAGTATTTCTCCTCTATGAAACTCCTAATGTGCCACCAGGCCCAATGGTCAGAGTTCCTCTGCCAATTCAATATAGCAGTCCAATATTGTCCTGGTAAGCTCAGAGCTAAACCCAATGCACTGACTAGGTGCTGGGACATCTACCCCAATAAGGGGGATAGAGACTTCACTCATGTCAACCCTGACAACCTCTGGCCCATTTTCACCTTGGAGCAACTCATGACATCCTTGTGAGTCATGCTCCTAGAGACTCCATTACTCTGGGCCTCTATTCTACTCAACATTGAACAAGTCTGCTCCAATATCCTCTTTTCCCTCCCCACTGACCCAGTCACATCACCCCTCCTCTCCTCTGAGTCATTAGATGACCCAAGATGGTCTGTAAGCCCCAAAGGCTTCCTCCTAAGGGATAAACACATTTACGTTCCCAATACTGCCAACCTCTGACTCCGACTTCTCTGGACTTTCCACAACCACCCTACTGCAGGCCACTTTGGTCAGAACCATACACTAGAGCTGATCCATCATGAATATGTATACCTGGCTGGGCATTCAGACATTCATCAAGGACTATGTGTCCTCTCTCCTGTATGACATGCTCCTGGGCTAAGGTCCCCTGACATCACCCCTATGGTCTTCTGAAGCAGCTTCCAGTCCTGGAGAAACCATGGAACACCATATCCATGGATTTAATCAAGTAGCTCCCACCTTCCTCCAGCTTCACCACCATCCTCGTCATTATTGATTGGTTATTGAAGCAAGTCATCTTTGTTCCAACACATGACACTATCACCTCTGCTGAGCTAGCTAAGTTGTTTCTCCTCCATGTCTTCTCAAAGCATGAAGTTCCCTCCTATGTCACCTCTGACAGGGGCTCCAAGTTCATATCACACTTCTTCCAGTCTCTAGGTAAAGCTCTCAACATGTGTCTACACTTCACCTCAGGATATCACCCCAAAGGAGATGGTCAGACAGAGCATGCTAACCAAACCCTCGAGCAATACCTCCAGATCTATTGCAACTATCAGCAAGACAACTGGTTGAAACTCCTTTTGCTCATAGAATTCTCCTACAACAATGTGCCCAGTGCTACCACTGGTGTATCTCCCTTCTTTGCTAATAAGGGCTACCATCTGAATCTCTCTGTCCACTCCGATACCACCCTCACCTCCTCTGCAGCCCAGTCCTACATCACAGACTTGGACTAACTTCACAAGTTCCTCCAATCAGAGATGCTGGAAGCACAAAAATACTACCAAGGACCAGCAGACATGAGACAATCTCCAGCTCCAAACTTTGTTATTGGAGATCAAGTATACCTCAAAGTGAAATACCTCTGGTCTACTAGACCCTCCAAGAAACTTTCTGAAATATACTTAGGATCTTTTACTATCATTTCTAAGCCTAGTTCACACTCATTTACTCTACGTTTACCTGACTCTATGAAATCCACACATCCAGTTTTACACATCTCATAGTTAGAACCCTGTACTCTGAACTCCATTTCAAATCACATCCAACCTCCACCACCTCTGATTGAGGTCAATAGAGAGCCCAAGTATGAGATTGCAGGGATCCTAGACTCCAAGGTTGATTGGAGAGGGCATCACTGCCAACTCCTGTACTTGGTGCATTGGCTCGGGTATGAAGGAACTGACAATGAGACCTCCTGGTTATTAGCTATGGAGTTAGGTCATGCTTCAGACTTAGTTGTGGA